>QANZ01016482.1:274982-299980 GCA_003254925.1 Chamaecrista fasciculata
TTTTTTTTTAATTTTTCTTTTTTAAAATTTAACTATTTTGAATTATATAATAAATTTAATAAATTGTTAGTGTAAAACTAATCATATTAACATATAAATGTTTTCGTATTAATATTATATAAATTAAAATTTTTAAACTAAATAAAAATGAGATAAATATATACATGTATATGTATATATTTTAAACTTGACACGACGAGATAAACATAAATCGAGTCTGAAACTGAAAGTGCATAGGTTTAACACTTTAACTTGAGTATATCGTCATGTAATTAATTTAATCACTAGATTTTTTCTAATCATTCTTCAATTTTTGTTACACAATATATATTTCACATTTTCCTTTGAAAATAATTAAAATTCCAGTCTAATAATTTGAAATACTTTCCTAAATATTAATATAATTATTATTATTATTATTATTATTATTTTGTTAAAAAGAGAGCAACTAAAAGAAATAAAATATGATATTCTTATAAATTGCCACGTCAGCAGGGCCCAAAGAAGGCCCAAGTATGATATTCTAAAACTGTGGTTTGTTAGATTCGTCGCGTCTCGTTAATTCTGCGTGCGTTAGAGCGGGTTCTTCTTCACCTTCTCTCTCTCTTCTTTCTCTCTCTTAGCTAATTTTCTCCCATTTAAGGAGTATTAAATTTTATTTCCAATACTTAATTCTTATTGTTTGTTTCCTCCTATTTTTTTAATATTAATGTCCTGAGCAAATATTGAATTGAAGAGAATACCAAATTAGAAACAATAGATAAATATAATAAATTACATTCTATAATACGTCTTTAAACGTAGAATCTTAGCCGCTCCAGTCAAGACTGAAGTAAATATAATCTTAAAATAAAATTATTAATCTGATCTCCGTTTAACCTGATAATATCCTTCCCATTATTTCGACTAATTAATTTGGTTTCACATTCCACCTGTCAAAACATTTTAACTTTTTTACTAAGTCAATCAATCCCTGTTTCTGTTTTCCTCTGCTTTTTTAATTTTTTTTTTTTAAATTTCTGCAAATTCTTGAGCATTTAATTTCGATGTTCATGGAAATTTACAGTTTTGGAAAATTTTCAGGAATTGAGACTTTGATAAATATGTACATAAGCAATTGAATTTTGTATTTAGGTTTTCTTTTCCGTTTTTTTGTATGTATAGGAATTTTTCTTGGTTAATTCATGCGTACGCAAACTATTCTGTGTCCCTTGAGAACCTGGGAAGCAAACTCTTTTTGATAAAAGCTTTACTACATTAGGTATGTTATTTTCTGCATTTTCGTTCCTGTTTATATTTTTTTAATGGGTTAGTTTGTCTGGTTATATACACTTGAAACTGTTTTCTGGTTTTAATTATTTAGAACTCTATTGAGGTCACTCTGAGGATTCAGTTTTTTTAATTTTAATTTTTTTTGCAGGAATTATACTGCTTAATTAGGTTTTCCACAATATTGCATTGAATGGAACAGTCAAAATTGGCTGCAAAATCTCACTTCAAGGAGGTTGGATTTCTATTTCGTTTATTTAAACCCTAAAAATGTGTTATGTGTTTTTTAGAGCTCTTTTTTTCACATGTCCAGAATAATTGTTCCTCTGTTGGAATCTTTTATCCTCTGTATGTGTTGATATGGATCATAGCAAATTTCAGATCTGATACGTTATTTGTGTAATTGAAATTGGTTGCTATTTTTGTGTAGTTTTTATTTTGTTAGTTTTCCCTTGTTCTGGTAGTGACATTGTATTTTGGCTAGCAAAGCTGTTGTTATATTATAATTAATAGTTTATGACAGTGCTAAGTTGTGCTCTCTAGTATCCAGAATGATGATTATAGTTCACTCATTCATCAATTTTAAATCCTTAAAATTCAAAATTTGAGTGAAAGCTGGCTTTTAACATATATGATGCTGTCTGAGATATTTGGATTATTTGCTTCAGGGGTTTTGCAAGACTGAAACTTCACACCTGGGTGGTGATTAACATTCTCTATGTAGCTTTTAAAAAAAACATACATATGACATTTGATTGCCTATTCCTTTTTTTTTTTGGGTTGCCCACCTGGTCTCCGAGGCGAATAATCCGAACGTGACTTATCTCATGCACTTGGTTATTAATAGACAATTTCCGAACGGGGTAATTGTATTCACCAGGTCTCGAATTCAAGACCTTGCTTGAGCGATACTAAGCTACTTATCACTCGGATTAACTCTTCATTGGTGATTACCTATTCCTTTAATAATTCCTTTGTTAATGAAAATTATAATCTTCACTAAAGAATTCTGGCCGAAACCTCGGCATAAATTTATTTGACATCAAAGAGATTCTTTTTTGGGTTGGAATGTAGTAAATATCATTGCAGTGAAGATTCATTGTCAACAAAACTTTCATCTGCACAAATCGTGGTAGGCATTTTTTGTTGAGATTCCTTTTCTAGAATTTCCATCTAACACGAAGTGATCCAGGGGTAGTAACTATAATCATTAAATATTTTCAGGATGGATAAAAATAAGAGGCAGTACCTAGTACCTACCATCCAATCTTGTTCAATTTTGTCATTTTAGATACCTATTCAAGATTATAATACCATATCCTATAGGTTCTCCATTTAAGTGTTTTGCACTACTGGGACCTTCACCCTCTTCGTCTGTGAGACTTGAGAACTTGTGTACGATTTTGAAGACTTTTTGTTTGCCAAAGGAAGGTTCTTCCTTTCTCTAAATCTTTATTTTAGGGTCAGATAAGCGAATAAGATGTCTTTTAAAATTTATAAGCAATAGGTTTATTATTGAGCCAACGTAAAACATTTGTCGTGTCTCTCGTATGGATCAACGTCAGTTGTTCCATATAGCCGACCGCACCTAGTGGGATAAGGCTTTGGTGGTATGGTATGGTAGGTTTATTATTGAGCCACATACTGTACTGAAAATTTTGAAATTTGGCTCTATATTTCTAATTGCTGCAGTTTACTTGCTTGACTGTCTCTGTTGACAACATGTAATGCCTTCATGATACTTGGTGTACCATGATCAAAATTTGTTTTCCCTTGATCTTTGGAATAAATTTGATGTTTGTCTACACTTCAAGAAGCATGAAAATACAAATTTACCATTTAAATCTCCAATTATCACCCAATTTGATAGCAGTGTGCACAACCAAAATCAATATTTAACTTGGTAACCTGAAGTGAGGTAAGCCTGAAAAACTTGTTCCCCATCTTTTCAAGGCATAATGGTAAACACACTGAAGTCAATAACCAATTTCATCTCCTACTAATATAAGGCGTGGAGTTATCAAGAAAAGCATGACTATTTGTGTTATTTTTGGAGTTATTCCACTCAGATATGCTGGACTGCTGCTTCAATGTTGCAGATATCTGCCAGATGGGATCCGGATGATGCATGCCGTCCATTAATAGATGAAGCGCCTGTGTTCTACCCAACGGCGGAGGTACTTTTAGTGATAGGCTGATAGCTATCTCCACATTATTGGCTTGGTGGTTGAAAACTTGTAATATTGTATTTTCTTTTATATCTAATTTTTTTTTCTACTGTTCTTATTAGGAGTTTGAGGACACCCTTGGTTACATTGCAAAGATACGTCCCCAGGCTGAACCTCATGGCATATGTAGGATAGTCCCGCCACCTTGCTGGGTTCCACCGTGCCCTCTTAAGGAGAAAGATCTTTGGGAAAATGCTAAATTTCCTACCCGGATCCAGCAAATTGACTTGCTTCAGAACAGAGAGCCCATGACAAAGAAAAACAAGGGAAGGAAACGAAAGCGCAGAAGGAACTCGAAAATGGCAGCATGTAGAAGAAATGCCAATGCAAGTTCAGAAGCCAATGTTGAGTCTGAATCTGATCATACATTTGGATTCAATTCAGGATCAGACTTCACACTTAGAGAGTTTCAGAAATATGATAAGTTTTTTAAAGAATCCTACTTTAGGAGGAAGGATATCAAAGAAGATGGAAAAATTAGTGATAATAATCATCAGAAGGGATGGGAGCCCTCTGTGGAGGACATTGAAGGTGAATACTGGCGAATAGTTGAGCGACCAACTGATGAAGTCGAGGTAATAATTATTCCCTATAGACAGCCTTGTTTGTCTTTTTTTTTTCCTTCATATAATTGTGCAATCAGTTTATATGTTATTATGTCATATTGTAGGTGTATTATGGAGCTGACTTAGAAATTGCGGCACTTGGAAGTGGTTTTCCCAGTGCTGTTTCCATAACTAAGAGTGATCTGGATCAGTATACCTTGTCTGGCTGGAATCTGAATAACTTCCCGCGATTGCCGGGTTCAGTATTATGTTTTGAAGGAGGTGATATCTCGGGAGTAGTAGTGCCATGGCTATATGTTGGGATGTGTTTCTCATCATTTTGCTGGGTATGTAGGGGGAATTACTTTCCCTCCAACTCTTTATCATAGACAAGGCAAAAGTGCAAGACATGTGAATGATGCCATGAGTTATGAATTTATTTTATTTCAATTTTCAAATCTTTACACTTTACTAAACTTACACCTTATATCTATTGAAACAGCATGTTGAAGACCACCATCTTTATTCACTTAATTATCTTCACTTGGGTGACCCAAAAGTATGGTATGGTGTTCCCGGCAGCCATGCTACAGCTTTGGAAAGTGCAATGCGGAAGCATATGCCTGATTTATTTGAGGAGCAACCAAATTTACTCAATGAACTGGTATTATGCTATATGTTATACTTTCCTCGTAGTTTACAGTGTCAACTAGTATATTCTTGTTATGTTTGATTATCAAGATATAACATGAAGTGAAGTATATTTTTTGTTATTTGTTATTTCCATCAAGTACTTTTGTATATAAAAAAACAAAAGTTGTATCAAATTAGTTTGGACTTCAAAATCAAGGCCACATTGCCACATTCAATGCAAAATGTGCATTTTATGTGTGCAGTTTACTAGAACTTCTCCATGATTGTATGACAGTTGAGCAACCCTTAATCAACACTCCAAGTTTATTATCATTCATATATCTAGGACACTAATAAATCTAGTGTAAGAGTTCTTGACTTGGATAGAAGTATAGCAAAAGCTTTAGCTATCAGGTACTATTGAATTTTGAGCAAATGAAATAATAGCTATCTTCAGTTATTTTCCTAAGAAGCTGAAATACAATTTAGAACCTACCCATGTAAGCTGTCGGCATGTTAATAAAACTTCAATGTTGTAAAGGTTCCACCAAATGAATGCCTTACATGATGTATTGTATGTGACAAGGAAACTTTAGCACTAAAATATCTGTGGTACTTCTCTTGTGAGTATTAACCAATACTACAAACCTACTCCTGACCTGATCATGTTTCATACTTATTATTTTTAAGCTCTTTATGCATGTCTCTTCTCTCAAGGAGCCTTGCACATGCGAGTCTATCCTTTCAAATTTTATCAAAGATTTTAAAATTGCAGTATATTTTTGTGCTTACAACCTCAACCTCAAGATTATTTTATGCTGACAAAGATGCAGCTTTATATCTCCACAAGCCCCCGACACATTTCTTGTTCTATTATCAAAATAAAGAGCTTCTAAGTTTAGGGTTGTGTTGTGAATTGTGTGATTATAATTCTTGTGATTTCATTTTTGAGCAGGTTACTCAACTATCTCCTTCAATTCTTAAATCTGAGGGAGTGCCAATATTCCGTACTGTCCAACATTCCGGGGAGTTTGTTATAACATTTCCAAGAGCATACCATGCTGGCTTCAATAGTGGTTTCAACTGCGCAGAGGCAGTGAATGTTGCTCCTGTTGATTGGTTATTGCATGGTCAAAACGCTGTAGAGCTTTACAGCAAGCAGTGCCGTAAAACCTCATTGTCTCATGACAAATTGTTATTAAGATCAGCTATGGAGGCTGTACGAGTCCTTGCAGAGCTCACTAATGGAGGTAAGGAAACACCAAGAAACTTGACATGGAAGAGTGTCTGCGGGGAAGATGGAGTTCTTACCAAAGCAGTTAAGGTAACAATTGTTGCATGCTCTCCCATTTTGCTCCATAATTTCTTCCAAATATTTAGATACCTCCAAAATATTCTTGCAGGCATTTATCAACTTCGATAGTTTAGTTTCTGTTGAAATGTCTACTTATACATCTTACCTTATTTTGTTCTTGTTTCCCTTAATTTTTGCAGACAAGGATAAAGATGCAAGAAGAGCGGTTAAAACGTCTTCCAACTCGTATTAAGTTTCTGAAGATGGACATCAACTTTGATTTGGATAAGGAAAGAGAATGCTTTTCTTGCCTCTATGATTTGCACCTTTCTGCAGTTGGCTGCACGTGCTCTCCTGACAAATATTCTTGCCTAAAACACTCAAATTCGTTTTGTTCATGTGGAGTTGACAAGAGATTCGTTTTACTTCGTTATACTATAAATGAGCTAAATAAGTTGGTTGAAGCATTAGAAGGAGTGTCAGATGCTATTGGAGTGTGGACAAAATGGAACTCTGTAATGGTTTCTATGGACGCTAAGGATGTGTGTATGGATAGAGGCATGTGCAGAACCAAGATCTACAACGTGGAAAGTTCATCTCGTTGTGCAGGAACCAAGAAGTTAAAATTTAATGAACGCAGCAGTCCTTGTAGTCATGTCTCTTCTGACTTAGTTCAATCAGAGTTTCAAGTGCAAAGTGCTTCACATGGCACTGTTGATAGTTGCAATGATAATGCGGGAAAAAATTCAGTCATGGTCAGTGGAGTTAAGGTGAAGGAGAAATGTTCTCTGGATTTAAACTCTGATGTTTTCCGTGGTCAAAATGAAAATGACTTCCTGCATATTCCTGATAGCCAGACTAAGGGTATTGGTTGTGTCAAAAAAGTCGGGTACTCAGATTCCACAAAGGAAAAAGATATTGTGGTACTTGATGTTGAAGGAAACCTACCATGTCTCTCTGATCTTTTGCAGAAAGGTTATCCATCATGTTCAAGGGATGTTCACAGTTCTAGTAAATTTGAGGTTGGCAAGCTGTTAGGGGTTGATCGGCCAATGCATACCAGAGTGCCACCCAGCAATGAATTTAAAATTGAAGCAGTAGACACTTTCAACACAAGTCTGCCTTTGACCAACCAAAGCTCTCTTATTCAAAAGTTTGCTAAATCTGTTGAGGCTATAAGCTTGGGCTCTGTTGTTTATGGAAAGCTGTGGTGCAGTAAGCACACAATATATCCAAAAGGTATGCGACAGAACCTTATTTCTTGATGCTTAGATAATAGCCTTTGTATATATGTTGATATTATTGGGATTTTGATTTTTCTCTACTTTTGGTAATCATCTTAAGGATTCAAGAGCCGTGTTATGTTCTTTAGCATTCTCGATCCATCAAGAATCTGCAGCTATATTTCTGAAGTCCTTGATGGTGGGTTAATTGGGCCTCTTTTCAAGGTATCGTATCATTCCTGACCTTGTTTTAAATTTGAAATTATCATCAGAAGTTGATATTTATTAACACATGTTGTTTCTGGCTCATAGCCGCAAATTTTATTGGTTCTCACTTTTCACTGTTATGATATCAATAATTTTCAAGGGCCACAATTTTTGGAGGCCATTTTTTTTCTTTAGTCTTTTGTTAGAATATTGCACTTGGTATTTGGAATAAAAGGAAGAGGATCTGTAAGGTTCAATCAAATTTTATATTTTCAACATTAGCAGTCTAGGGATGGTATAAACCAATATTGAGACTTCACTTGACAACTTAAGGTTTTGGGTTGTTAAAGTAGTTTTTAACTTGTAATAATAGCTTTCGTGACCAAGTTTGGAGTTCTTGCTATCTTGATTCTTCATAATGAAATTGAAATTTCAGTAAAAAAAAGATTTAGGCCTGTGCTATGTTTATGGTTTTTGTTCAAAGGGCTTTCAAGGCGAGTGGTTTGTTAGAGATTTTGACAGTGATTACAGATGAGTAGATGACCTTGTTAGCTTCAGAGATTCTTTTGGTTAAAAGTAGCCGTTCCTTTTGGCATATTTTCAGGACTTTTTCTTCAAAAGAAATAATGTAGCAAATAGCTGTTTGTTTGCCTTGACTCTTTGGATCACTTATTTTTTGTTCATTTTACGCTTGTAGACTAGTTGATAGAGATGGTAAATCTGGATTTCAAGGAATGGAAAAGAGAAACAAAGGCCGTAAAAGAATTAAAATTCAACAATCTTCACTTTAATTAAAAAACAAGGTCCGTAGGTGGACAAAATTACTAAAGAATTAAACTAATCCTAAAGGGTATTCATAGTTTCATTCCCTGTTAGCAATAACTAGAAATTACTGACTTAGCCTACAATTAAGGAATTAACTGAAATTAAAGGTAAATATGAAATAACATGCAATGGTGATGCTGTTAGTTGGGTAGTAACCACCTCCCACTCACTCTTGTTATTTTCTTTTTCCTTTTCCCTTTTTCTTGGCCTTCTTTTTGTGGTATTAGTGTATTTCGAGTTATATCACTATTTGGCTAGAGCTTTTTTGGGAAGACTTCTATCAATACAATTTTAATGGGAGTAGGTTATTATGGACAAGTAGTTCAATACAATTGTATCAAATTGCAATTTTAATGGGAGTGGTAAAAATTTTATGCAGTGGCATTGCATTCTGATTCTTAAGCTTACATTATATATGAAACTCCGTGATTCCTTTTATGGTTAGGATACTTACTCTTGTAATCACAAAATACTTCAATTGATTGTTCTGCTGTATTTGAAGTTTGTGGTTTGAAGTCTGTGCATAAGCATGGACATGTCTTTCACCTTGAGTATATTCTTTCCCATATGCAATATGCTTCAGGTTACCATGGAAGAACATCCAAGTTTGGTTTTCACAAACATATCAGCTGAGAGGTGCTGGGATTTGGTTCTGGAGAGAGTGAATCGTGAATTCATACGGCGAAGGAGCCGAGGGGAAGTAAATCTTCCACCGTTGGGGCTTCTTCAAAGCATCGACGGATTTAAAATGTTTGGATTCTTTACCCCATCCATTATTCAGGTAATGCAATTACAAATGAAAGCATAAAATATTCCTCCCTGAATTACCTAAACCTTGTCATTGGCGTATCATATGTTTATTGTAGAACTGTAGTCAAACTGTACTGATCTGATCATATTGAAGACTGTTGAACTCAATCAGTATAGCTTCATATGGGCCAAATTTTTTATTCATCTACTGCTGAATGAATTTGGAAGTAAAGCTAGATGATTCTTCTACTGAGTTATTCTGAAATTGTGATCTTACTTCTGACGTTTCAACTCATGCTGCCAAATTGTTTCAGGCCATTGAAGCTCAGGATCCTGGTCATCAATGCATAGAATACTGGAACAACAAGAAATTAGTCTCTTCAACTTCTTCTGGAAGTGCAAATGGTAACAACATCCAGTTCTTAGACGGTCCAAGTGTCCCTTTAGATGATGGCGATACCAAAGTTTTCAGCATCGATTTGACGAAGGATGATCAAGACAACAATGAACTCATAGCAGCAAACTATCATTCCTTTGAAGCGATGAAATCGATACTTGAAGGATTGTTGAAAAGGGCGAGTCCTGCCGAGTTAAGCACAATGCATAGATTATTAGGCTCTGATAGACAAAGTGCTCAATGGAGATTGGCATTTGCAGCTCTAATTGAGAAGATCCAGAAAAGCTTGTAGATTGCTTTTCTGATACATTGGTAGTCATAAATCATAATCTATTATAAGTAGCCATAGTAGTTAGGTCCATTTTTTTCAGAGATACATGGAACTGAAGGTTGTTGGGTGAGGTTGGGAGGAAATTTTGGTACTCACCCACTAGCAATAACCTGATTACAAATGGACTATTATATGTCATGGCCCCATCATTGGTGTACCAACTTTCCTTTTGAAAGTGACTTCAGTTTCTTTTCAATGTCTAGCATGGCTTTTACTTGCATATTTGTCTTTTAATATCTTAATTCAATAGTGTTTGGATGGAATAATTTGAGAGGAAAAAAAAAGTTTTAGAAGTAATTGAAATACTTCATAAAATCTCCTGTTTGACTTAGGAGGGAATGTGGTCTGGAATTCCATAGTAATTAAATTCAACAAGTTTATAAAGAAATTCAAATTATACCTAAGTAAATTATTTGTTCAGTGATACATTCATAAAAATATATTAAAAGGGAAAAATACACATAAAAATACATATTTATGTGTGTGTATCTACATTTTTATAGTTACACAAACGATGTTATGAATTCCATTGCTATTCAAACAAATAAAAATTTCAAATATATAAAAAATAGTTTTAACGATTCAAATATTTTATATTTAAAATTTTATAAACTTCATAATAATGCAACCTAAATTCTAATTAGTAATTAAGTTGTTATGTATCCTAAGAGAAGCAAATAGATCTGATTTTTATCACCCTGGCATTGCGTAATTTAGGGGTCATCCGATAAAATAGAAACAATTACCCCGCAATCGCAGTCAAGATGCAAATACTTTATTATACCGAAGAAAATAAACTATTTATATATATATATATATATATTTCTTTTCGTAATGAGCATTGCGTTTCTTAAATAATTGTGGTATTGCAAACTCAAGTATCGATTTGAAAAGAGAAATATAACATAACAGCAGAATTTACACACAGTTTATAGTAAAAACCATATATCTAAAAACACTTGAATAACAATAACTCAGCCTCTGTAAAAAGAAATTATATTTAAAAAGATAAATTATATCTGTAATCTGACTCTGATGTTTTTTGAGCTGTTAATAGAAAATGAATGAATAACAGAATAATAGTCTCTTTAAGCTAGTTAGTTACCTAGTTGCAGTCATAGCCATATGGCTTTCCTTGATTGGGTCCCCTTGTGAAGGCAAGCCATACAATTTTCTTCTTTGGTCTAATCTTATCGAGCCATAAAGATACAATTTTAGTTTCGATCAGTCACAAATTTCATTTTTGATCAAGCCATACAATTTTGTTTTGGTAAAAAACAAATTAGCATATCTGCTTGGGCCAAAAAAAAGCATCACTTTTTTTTCGGCCAGATAAGTAGTCGTAGAGGCGTATAAGGCTAGGCCCAATACTAAGCAAAATCGGCCCACTTAATTGGATAAGTCTTAGGCCCAAAATCTCTCCCAAGTTTCATCCCAAAATAATGATTTTGTACAAGTTCACAACTCATCCAAAAAAAAAAAAAACAACTCACGTCGCTCTACTTCTAATAGTGCAAACTAATCTTCTGACCAAAAAAAAAATAGTGCAAACTATAAATATTATAGGTTAAAGAGTCATTTTGATCCTAAAAGTATCCCCTTATGTTCATTTTGGTCCATTATATTTAATATGGCTTATTTCTCTATCCAATTTGAGCCCTCAACAAACGAGGTCAAATTGGTCCTAAAAGTAGACCGCTCGTTTTATGGTCAAACAAGCAAATTTGATCATATTCATATCTCTCTCATTTCAAATTCGAATGCGACAAATTCAGAGCCACGAGTTCCTCTTAACAAGTCCTTTGAACTTGAAATGAGAGACGAGAGAAATGTGACCAAATTCAATAGTTTGGGACCAAAATGAAACATTTTATGAATATTTAGGAGCAAAATGCATCATTTTGCCAACATTTAAGACCAATTTGAACATTTTAAAACATAATAGACCAAAATAAACATCAGTGCATACATCTAGGACCAAAATGAGCCTTTGACCAATATTATAAAGAACACTTTTTTCAGAATAAAGAAAACTAATTTTTTATTTGTTTCGGATAGGATCATTTCTCTGGATTCTAAGCAAAATCTAATGTAACATTTCCACAGATTTATAAAGTGAACATTTAGTGTATTCATGAAAGAAAGAAATTCTAAGCGCTTGACACTTTCATGGATTGAAATTTGAAAGCATGTTCAGTGATAAAATTTAGTGAATTTCATCACTGAACGTATAACGTGTTTGATGTAAGATTATAATTTTATTTTTTCTTATTTTGACATTGAATGCACCTGAAGGTGAATGGCTGAAACTTAGATGGGTAAAGTTAGTTTAAAATGCTTAAAACTTTGGATTTAATATATTTCAAAATTCCAAAGAAACTAAACCAGTGAGCAAATGAAAACGATTGATTTTGTAATTTGTAGCAAATCAATGAGATTTTAGAACCTGACATGCATTGGGATTAGATTTATGAATATCTGAGCATCCCCAAATATTACAAAGAATACAATTTTACCCCCCCCAAAAAAAAAACAAAGAACACAAGGGAACCAAATTGTAGATGGTCATGAATCATGATCCCATGGACTCTACAAAGCAAAAAACACTACCAATTTTTTTTACAGAAGAAGATTAACAGACATAAATCTCCTATAAACTTTCATTGAAAATGCTCAATCAAATCTTTTGTTAAAGATAAAAATGAGTGATTCGAATTCAAGGATCATTGATAATATTCATTTTCACGAACAAAACGCAGAGCTTAACACCAACCGATGATTCTTTCATTTCTTGAACCAAACAGAGCCTCGTTCATCAACGAACAATAGAGTTTTTCTGCAACTTGAACGCCAAAACCACACAAAAGATCAAGAAAACGATAGGCACCTCGGCGCACAAGCAGGCAGCGTCGGAACTCCAGCCGGTGGAATTTCCGGTCGGCGTTAGGGCTTCCGGCGGAGCATTGTTGCCGGTCGGAGTTGACAGCCGAGGCCGTAGAGCATTGTTGCCGTAAACGGAGTAATCGAGGAGGGTGGCGACGCCGTGGACGGCGACGGAATCGGTGCTGTAGAGGTCCGGAATAGTGAGGGCGGTGTCGTCGAGAGTGAAATTGGAGCGAGAACTGTTGGTGATAGAAATGGACATGGAAGGAAGGAGAGTAGGGAGGCGAGTATTAGGTTTGAATAGGAGAAGATCGGAGAACGAGAGTCGCTGAGGAATCACATGGTAAGGGAGGAGGAGAGGATCCATCGCCGGATGTTGTTGATCGGAGATATGATTGCCGCCGTCTTGCGGCACAAGGAGGGTGGCGCTCACAGGGAACGCCATCGGATTGGCCATCGAGAGGATGCTCACCCAACTGGAGAAGTCGCCGGCGCCGATCAGAGCGTCGATTATGTTGCCGAGTTGTTGCGGCGGCGGAATCTGAAACGGTGGTGGTTCGGCGGCGGCGGCCGGTGTAGAAGCTGAGATGGCCTTGAAGATTGTGAGGAAGATGAAGATGAAAATGAAGACATTATCCATCGCAAAGGAAAGAAAGAGAATCAAAGAGAGAAAAGAGAGAGAGAGAGAGATCTTGGATTTCTTGCTCAGGCCAAGCAAAATCTTCCCGCCAATTCTTCACCAGAATACGAAACTCAATTGAGACTTGAAATTCAAGAAAGCTAATTAACTGATAATTAATGAATCACTTTGTTGTATGTTAAATTTTTTTTGGCTTAAGTGCACTTTTGGTCCCATAACTATGACAAAGGTTTCATTTTGGTCCCATAACTTTTTTTGTTGCAATTTTGGTCCCATAACTATGACAAAGATTTTATTTTGGTCCCATAACTTTTTTTATTGCAATTTTGGTCTCATAACTATGACAAAGGTTTCATTTCGATCCCATAACTTTTTTTGTTGCAATTTTGGTCCTATAACTATGACAAAGATTTCATTTTGGTCCCATAACTTTTTTTATTGCAATTTTGGTCCCATAACTATGACAAAGGTTTCATTTTGGTCCCATAATTTTTTTGTTGCAATTTTGGTCCCATAACTTCTCAAAAGGTTCCACCATAGTCCCTTGGTGAATTCCATCCATATTTAGCCGTTAAGTATGACGTGACATAGTGACTAGGATCATGATGTGGCAAAATAAGATGAAATGGATTGAAATAGGATCTATATGCAACATATTAAAACTTATCTATACCTAACCACAATATATACAAAGAGTGGTACTTCCTCTTCCTCGTCAGCCCAACGGGATTTCCTCTTCCTCGTTCCGCTTCCCGATTTGCCGTCGTCGCCGCTTTGGTTGTTCGACTTTGACTGAGGATTCCATCGACTTCGTCGGTGCCTTCTGCTTGAAGTCTCTTCTTCCCCACCAGATTGGTCCCTGTCAGTACCACTCTTTGTATATATGGTGGTTGGGTATAGATAAGTTTTAATATGTTGCATATAGTTCCTATTTCAGTCCACTTCATCTTATTTTGCCACATCATGATCCTAGTTACTATGCCACGTCATACTTAACGGCTAAATATAAATGGAATTCACCAAGGGACTAATGGTAGAACCTTTTGAGAAGTTATGAGACCAAAATTGCAACAAAAAATGTTATGGGACTAAAATGAAACATTTGTCATAGTTATGGGACCAAAATTGCAACAAAAAAAGTTATGGGACCAAAATGAAACCTTTGTCATAGTTATGGGACCAAAAGTGCACTTAAGCCTTTTTTTTTTACATGGGAGTTTTCTTTTTTCAACATTTTTTCAATTCAGGAAGGTTGAGCTTTTTAGTTTCAAATTTACTAAGATTAACGATAATAAGCGAAACGAATATATTGTCCAAAAAAAAGGCAAACGGATAAAAATTTATATACCAATGTAAATAATTAATTTTTTTTAGTACAGATGTAAAAATTTTTATTAGATTGTCTAATGTCTGGCCAAAAAAAAAAAGTTTCTGATGAGATTGTTTGATATGAAAAAAAAAAAAAAGAAGGATCACTTGGATTTATTAAACTTAAAAGAACTCGAAAGCATGTTATATATAATTTTATGAATCTTAGTTTATATGAAATAGGTAAGTCTATAATGCAAAGTTTGATTCTTGATATGGGATGCAATAGGTTATGATCCAATAAAATAATGACACGTGGAAGAGTTAGTTGTATGTAAGTAGTGGTGAGACTCCATACATAGTTGTGATTGGTTAAAAAATTTATTATTTTTTTATTATTTTTCAGCATTAAATTACATCAATGACTATAATTATGACACATCAGCATTTACATCCATGTCAAGAATCAAACTTTACATCTAACCCATGTGAAATACTAATTAAAGAGTGCCAAATCTTGGCATCTTAGATAAGTAATTTTATTCTAGATATTATCTTACCTCTAAAATATTAAAGTCAAGTAAATGGTCTAGACAACGTATAAGATTAAATATATAAATTTCACTATATGTTTGAGTTAAAAATAAACTTATGACAATTTTTTTTAATATTACTAACTGTAAAAGAAAAGAATATAGTTTTTAAACAGTTATATATCATCTAATAATTGATGAAGATAGTCACAAAGAGTCAAAGACTACGGATTTTACTTAATTTTTTCCTTTTAAAAATAGAGCTCATTTTTCCAAATTAAAAAAGAAAAACAATAGCTCTCGTTTCAAATACATGTAATATCATCAACTCATCATCATTCGACAGAAGGAAGCAAACCACAAATTAATTATTCATAAAAAAAAAACATGATATACACTGATGAACTCACTTTATAAATTGGGGTTGCCAACCTTTCTATCATCTATAAATAAATACACAGAAAATGTGCAATGCGTAGGCACAAAATGAAAAAGGAAAAGAAAAAACAGACCAATCTTTAAGTAAGGTCATTTTCGTCTAGAGGTTCCCCTTCTTCTTTGGCTGCATCAACCTTTAATGAACTCACATCACCTGTGGGCAATTTCCTTGCAAGCCTAATAATCTGCAAGCATTTTACTCATAACATCAATAATAATAAAATTGATGACAATTATAGTATTGAACAATCATTGGGAATCTGAATAAATGTTTGCCATGTAGTGGATAATCATCCTAGTGTACATATGGAAACAACTGCAGAAACAACGTGGAATTTTGGGTCTAAAATGTAACAATATAAGAAATCAGGTTTTCCTAAACCTCTTAAACAACCTTGGACTTAATCTTTTATTATGAAGGTCCAAGAAGACTGCCAACAATCTGACAGTTCCGGTGGACTGGCAAAAGACGCATGATAATTTTCGAATCATTACATGAGAAAAGATGTGATCATTATTGAAGAATACTTTATCTAAAAAGTTCAAGCTGTTAAAGAAGACTTTCATGATTGGTTTTATTAATACCTCCAATATGCCTAATCACATGGAAGTATTTTAAGCTTGAAGTGTAGATTAAGTACAGGCTCACCTTAGATTATGTTGAAACAATATTAATTTAGAGATATGAAGGTGGGAAAGATTTGGATCTCTTGACCAATTAGTCATAGACACTCTAATACCATGTCCATGACTGCTTAAGAAACTTAAGCTTTTGAGAGAAGACCTAATTTTAAACCTCAAATTGGACACCAACTCATGCAATAAAGAAGAGAAAGGCCAAATTATACAAAAATAAGTTCAGAAGCAGAATAGTAAGTGAGAGTAAACGATGGTATATGTACTAAATCATTTACCACATGGTCAAGATTTGATATAGTGCTGGAATTAGCTACGCGCTTAATTTCTTCAATGTCTCCTTCCGTGTAAGCAGCAAGAAGCTTGCTAGCACAACGATTCTGGTCACTACTGAGAAAAGCATCAATCCTAGAGACATGGCGTTATAACAGTTCATTCATCAGTTGTCATAATTTATCGCTTAAGCATAACATAAAATTACAGAGTAAGAGTTAATCCAAAAATTTAAATGCAAAAGAAAATAAGTAATGTTTCAAAAATAAGATATATGTATCATGTCCTTATAGGAGAAGAAAGACATGGAAGGAAGCCCAATAATCATAAACAGTTAAACACAGCATTAAGCTTTAGGCCAAAAAAGAAAAAAACACAGCAATAAGCTACAGTAAATTTATCATGACTTTCAGAAGGGAATATTCAGAACAAACATGTCTACTAAGGACTTCACAAGATTATGCAAGGCATTATCATAACACTTTTCTTTAAAATATAAATGAGCCTGACCCTAAATGAAAATAGCAGTATTTGAATCAGTGAAAGAAACAGAGACAGGATGATATCTTCACTTTTAAGAATTGGGACAGATCATTTTGGTATAGAGCAGTTCCTACTTTCGTGTACAGTACATGGAAAATGAATTTTACCAAGAGCTACATGGGTAGTCAACATTCAGTAAATGATTCACGAAAAGAAAAATGGCATCTCAGAGATATATGAAGGAGTGAGGCTTATAGCACACAAGTCTCTCTATCTATTTAAGGACATATATATTTTTCACATTTCAACAGCACAAGAAAAATGACATTCCCATATGGAAAAGATAGCGATATTATGAAAAGAAAACAAGTTGGAGCAAGGTCAGGAACAAGACTGAAAATAAAGATCCAGCTCCTAATTCCTAAATACAATGCAGAATAATAACTATGGCTCAAGAAGGTTGCACAGCCCAACAAGACTGTGTGCTGTGCAGTGAAATTAAAGAGTCCAGTTGACGTATTCCTGTTTCAAGAATATTATAATTTCTTTGATAGTTGCATTTTACATATTGGATGACTACATACACATAGCACAAGAACAATGTGAAAGAAACTTACTGAGAGCAGTCATTATAGCACTTCTCCGCTTCCTTGAAATCATGGGCATAGAGGTGAACAATTATCGCACTAAGATATGCCTGCATTTATGGATAGATATTTAAGCGATAAGTGTTTCCATAAAATAACAAGGTCACAAATTTCAGATCATGAACATAGCGCATTTGCAAAAACGTAAATGTTTTTGTCACTTGCAGTGGTAGTGTAATAATGATGCAGCAGTCATGCCAACTGTTAGAATGCTAAAGGATTAAGAGTTTAATTATCTAGCAGTCTTATAGTTATTCCTTATCATTATCTAGGAGTTTAAACTGCAGTAAAACTACATCAGAATATCGTACAAAATGGAAAGAATGGTATGTACAAAGGACTGAAGTGAGTGTTTTTACAGACCTTGCACTGGCTATTGGTAGCATTAGAATTGTCAGCTGCTAAGCCCAACTTCATAAAGACAGCTGCAGCATCAGTATACCTGCACAAGATAAAACCAGACCACAGCATAAGTGAAAATCCACATGCAAGAAGTGACATATTAAAATTCAAACTTCTATGCAATAACTTGTATCAATATTCTGGTAACAATAACAGCTCAGCTTTTAAAAGCGGCTGTCCAGGCCTAGTAGGGTGGCAAAAGATGGAAAAGGACAAAAGATTATGATAGAATCCACTTCCTCAAATACTGATAATATTCATAAAAAACACACCAGCTACTGCCATACACTAGATATTAGGAATGTAAAATACCTACAGACTAACAACACTCCTAAAATCAGTAAAACACAAGAAACACTGGCTTTTGAGAGGCCAGCACTCTCCCTATCCCAATCCTGAATTCTTCCTCCCTTTACCCAAACAACATCCCATGTTTATATGCATTCCATGAGAACAGGCTCACACAAACACACACACACACACACACCCGCATGTCGCAGGTTGTTATCCTGATTCTCTCCTTTTCGTGCCCTGAACGGCTCACCTTTTCCTTTCTTTTTCCTCTCACCCTTTCCAGTCTTATTCAAGTTGGGCTCTTGCCCAGCTTCAGCAACATCATCCATTTCTTTCTGTTCTTTGTTCTATATCTTATAGGGGCTAATTCCATTAGGCCCATCAGATTAATAAGCTATAACGTGTAATGAATACTATGAGAGGTGGTCTAATTTAATCATAAGATTACTTTGTATTGCTAGGCGCCAATAGTATATCATTACTCATTAGTGTTAAAAGTTACTGGCTCAGTTATTTCTTTTATATTTTCCATTTCATGAAGATTTAGAAGCCTTTCATAGATACCAAAACTAGGTTTGGAGAACGTCAAGTTACTAAAGGATGGGAAGTGGCGGACCCCTAAAAAGACTATAGTACACTTGGCTGCTATACTTGACGACGGTGGCTGCATACAACTTATTTTGGTATACACTTCATCCTCTTAACCCAACTCTTCAAGGTGTCATTATTGACCTCTTGAAGCGAGAGATGAAAGCCCGGGAGCTTACATTGATTAAAGCCCTTCAAATACTCATGAGCCTTCACTTACTGTCTTAAGCTTTTGGGTGCACTCAATCCTTAATCATCATCTCATCACATGTAAATTACTGTTAACATATTAATGACCTTCCAATTTATCTTTCTAGGTTTATCCTATCAAAATCATAATTTTGCTTGCAGTCCTATTTCAACCTAACCATCATAGCTAATAAGTTGAACATTTGTACAGGTAGCGGGCATGAAATAATTGTTGAAATTGAAAATATATGCATATGCTGAAATGAAGCAGAAAAATGGGGCCAAATCCATGGATCTTTTGGAGCAGGAACATTGCTCTTTTTTAGGGTATGTTAAACTCCAAATGTGTCATATTACACACATTTGAAGATTCCAATAACAGTAATAAAAAGTGGACAAAGATGAATACTCCAAGTCCATAGACACACCAAGGAAATCAACATAATATGAAGTTTTGAGAATACTTACTTCTCAAGTTTTACATAGACATTGGCAGCAGCACGGTATAGATCAAAGGTCATTTGCTCTCTTCCATCGTCTTCAAGAATAGTACAAGCATCCATATATAGCTGAACAGCTTCTTCCGGCATAGAATCTTCCAAAGCTCTGTATAGGATAATCAATAACCAGATTCAGATATTAATTGAGAGGTACTTGATAGCTAGAATTGAAACAGTCGGGCTCTATGCATAGACTATATGATGTACCCAGATGCATTGTATAAACTTGTTACTGTTTGTTTCTAACAGCATCAAGAAGTACCTAAATATGATTGGACGAGTAAAGATAAAAGGCCCATAAAGTTGAATTAAGCAGTCTTACAGGAATGACTTTTTTTTTTGGCCAAATACAGGAACAACTTTCTACTTCTTTATAGTTAAAACTAAATTATATTTCATTTCTATCTATGATTAATTTAACTGGATAATAGAAGGTCACTGGATTATCAAAAGGTAACTAAGTACTGGCCGAAGGAGCATTTAAATTATGAACTTTAAAACGACATAAATGGTTAGCACCAATATAAAATTGACAATGATAATGGTGATGATGATGAATTGATGATACAATAGCAAAGCAAGGGTAAACCATCTGTTTACCGGGCCCCCTTTGCTAGAGCATCTGATGCAGGTTGTGATCTGCTACACTCAATGTACAATTCAGATGCCCTCCTATATAAGTCCCCCACTTCTCTCCAGTTCCTCAGGTCCTTTGCCAGAGCAGCAGCAGATTCCATGTGCTTAGCTGCATCCCAAGGTCTGGTGTGCTTGTGAAGGAAATATGAAGAGAGACAATTCAACAGTGAATACAATAACATTATAGAAGACAGCGATCATTTTTTACTTTATGGAAGAATTATTTTCATTCAGGGACAAGAAGACTGCATAATATATAATAAGGATACGATGAGAGCATTTCCTGTCCTTTAGAAGCCTTCTCATACGCTTCTTTTGCTCTCTCATAGTCTTTGGCAAGTCTAAATCCATTTGCTACAATAGAATAAGAGCTTAGAAGATTTAACCAAGTTGCTGTTTTTTCACTCTTTATTGCTTATTTTAATAGACGAACCACCAAAATTACTATCATACACAATTAATAGCATAGAAAATCATGTATTCTTTACCAGCCTGCTCATAGAGGGCAGTAGCACTTTTCCAATCTGCAGTCCACCTTGTGAGAGTGAGTTTAGTCCTGAGAGAGTAGAAAACAAAAGGTGAATAAAATTAACAGGAAAACATTTAAGATCCATAGGTCAACTCTTATTCCATAACTGTATTTCAAAACATAGATTAACCATGACGAGAAGTATCAACCCTCACGTTCTATATCACACTGTTTCAATAAAACAATTTCAGAGCAAATTTATTCTATTTTGAGTTACACGAGGAAAGCTACAATGTACAATCACTTAGCTTGCACTATATCCGACAAGGTGAATAAGTAGTTTTCAAGTATTTGAAATAATTCCAGAACACATGAAGCTAAGTACTTCATTAATACCCAGTTCTCTGAAGAGTCTCTCTCCAATCCATAACCACCTATAATGGGAGCATGATCCCAACAGTTTAGCAGCAGCAATTTAAAAGCCAAATCGAAACTCATCAATTAATTATAGCCATATGTTCTATATGAGTACACTCCTCTGAGTCAGAAAAACGAAATTGGGAGAAATTTGTGTTTGTTTCACAAGATCATCAACCTCCAAATCAATTGATCGTACGTCAGATTCTCGCATTAGACGTAATTTTACAAGATTTGATTACATCGGTGAAGAAGACTCACAAAAGCGCACATCAAAACATATGAAGAGATTTAAAAGTTTCTGTACACATGAACGACGCAGAAGAAAGGGGAAAAAAGAAAGAAAGAAAGAAAGAGGAAGAGAGATGAACTCACAGTTTATCGGCCTTGCTCATTAGCTTTTTGGGATCAGATGCCGCCATGGTTGAACCTGAGATTTTAGTTTCTGGGCGTCTCCGTTAGTCTTTGGGGGTTCTTTTTTTCTTTCTACTGTTGAGCCTACAGGCGTTTGTTAAATGGGTCCATTAATATCATTCCACGTGGCACACCGCACTTTCGTTCGCTGTCGTTTTCTGTCGTTAGGCCAGCGAGTTTGTTTTCAACACAACAGTGAAAACTGAAAACACGTCTCCCTCTCGGTTTAGAATTAGGTGAAACTTCTGTATTTTTATTATGTTTTTAAATTATAAAATTAATTATTTTTAGTAAATTAAATTAAATTTTATCTTATTTATTGTCGTCATTTATCTTCTTCTCTTTATTTTTATCTCTTGTTTTTATTCACATTTCATATAATTTAATTATATCATACTTTAATTTATCCGTTTCCTTTTTTTTAATAATTCATGACGATGCCAATATATATTTAATTACTTGTCTTGCATTGAAAATTAATTAAATTACATCTATGATTATATGCTTCAGGGGTCAGTATCTATCCATCATCCTTATGCTGGTATATGGTTAATATGATTGGAGCCAAGCTTGCTAACATGCTGATTATTATGTGTTTCGTGAGTCAAATTCTGTTGCTGATTGCTTGTCAAAGATGGGTCATGTGCTCCAACAACTCCACAGAATTTTGAAGCTCCTCCTCCGGTTGCATTATGTTTATTTCTAATGATTATAGGAAGTTTTGCTTGCCTCGTATGGTTTCTAGCTAGTCTAGTTTAATCCTTTTCCTCACCAAAAAAAAAAAAATGGTTTGGATTTAGCGAAATACAAAACCAAAATGCAGGTAATCAAAATTTGATGTGTAACATAAAACTCATATATACACGATATATTTAATTTTGCATTTATTATCAATGCTCCGGTACTCCGATCCGCCAGATTTTTTTTTCGTTGTTCGAAGAAAAACAACTAAAAGGGGAGGAAAAGGTGATAGGGAGGGATGAAATGTCTGATCTCAGTGGACAAATATGATGAGATATATATTCAACTCCCACGTACGTCCAAAGATAGAACAGAAAAAGAAAATCCATTTACACGTGATCTGCGCATGCATGTCCTCTCTTATTAATTAACATAGTAAAATTGGCATACACTAACATAGGGTCAGTTCGTTTCCGTTTTTTTTAGAATTTGTTTTGATTATAATCATGTTATGATTATAATCAAATTTGTTTATTTTTGTAGTGGTGTTTGGATGATTGTTGATTATTTGTGTGAAATTATTAAAATGGGTATGTAATGATTGNAAACGGAAACGAACTGGGCCATAGTTTGAGAGTTCACATAACAACAGCGAGACCAAAACTACGACAAACCCAGCTGAGCTGAACATCTAAACCATACAACTAATTAATTACCAAAAGCTGAACATAAGAAATACAAAATACACTTCTTTTAACTTCAAATAAGTTATTTGCAAACATCTATTTCAATCTTGAAAATCAAACGACTAACCTTTTAATCCTGTTCACCATTTTCTGTGACAAAGTTAAAAAGATATACATACATGCATGCATGCATGCGCATGCATGTTACATCAAACACAAACTCATGGATCAAAGGGTTAAATCCTTAATATTTCTCAAGATGGAAGAAGAAATTTGCATGCAGATGATATATCCATGATTCAAAGGTAAAGGAGATATTTGTAATTATTTTTAGAGAAAACCTATTTTTCAATCCTTAAATTTGTCTCAAAATTAAGATTTAGTCCCATATTTTTACAAACAACGACTATTTAATCCCTACCAATGATATTTTAAAGACTAAATAGTTCATCTTTGTAAAAAAATCAATGACCAAAAAGCTGTTTCTAATATCTAGGGACAAAATTGTAGTTTCGGGACAAATTTAGGGACAAAAAATAGAGTTTCTCTTATTTTTTTCTGCTACTATATATATAATTAAAGGAAGGAAATTAAATATAGAAGAAACATGAAGCTAGTCTAGAGAGGAGGAGAAGGAACAGGAAGAGGAAAAGGAAAGGTAGGAACACCAGGAATAGTGATAGGAGGAAGTGGCATTATTGGAGGCATAGGAAGCATAGGAATAGGTGGAAGTGGGACTCCAGGAATCCCTGGGATTGTAGGAGGAAATGGGATTCCTGGTGGAAATGGAAATGGAGGTTGTTGTTGCTTCATCTCCCCTGTACCTTGCTGGATCTTTTCTTTATCAACATTATTATTACCATTCACTACTACTTCATCTCTTCCATCTTTATTGCCATCATGATGATCATCATTCACTTCCTCTTTTCCCACTTCTGGTTTCTTCAGCTGTCTAGCACTAGCCAAACAGAACAAGAGCATGAGACTCAAGAAAACCACTCTTTGAGATCTTGGAAAAGCCATTTTACAGAGAGACACAATTGTTTTATTAGTTTGTATATATGATCTGCATGTATATGTTCAGACTTCAGAGAGGCATTATATATATATATATATATGGAGAACAATGTAGAAGAAAAGTGATCTGTACAAGGTTATTTATTGCTGCTAATATCAAAATTGAATACGCATGTTTATTGTTATCTTTCCCAGAGTAATAAAATGATTTATAATGGAGTATAGGATGCAAAATTGAAGTTTGAAAACTTGGGGACCGTAAAAACATTGCGTGCATATTGATGAATGTGTGCAGATTATCAAAGAGAGTAATAACTAATGTGAGAGAGCGAGACAAGAGGCATCCATGCATGCAGTCTCAATTTCAGGTTTTGAATGTGGCAGAAGATAGTTGAAATGAGTGCCACCGCTTTATTATATATGATCCTTTGCTGTCAAGCTATCTTAAATGTAGAGGTTGTTTAATTTTCATTCTTTGAAATTATATGTAAAAATCTTTAAAATTTTTATTGATGCAACACATGCACAGCAGAAGCATTATTCATACATCTACTGTTGATATATATATATATATATACACATAAATCATGGAATACCTTCTTAAAGCACATATTTCATGGTGGATATCTTGACATTTCTGAAGGAATGGATAGTATATAAGTATAAATAAAGGTCAGTTAAGTTGTGTATTGGATTTTTTTGGTCTTAGAGATAATAGTCATTCCACATGAAAAAGGTACAAAAACTATATAAGGCAAAATTTAAAGCAAGACTTTTATATCAGTAAAGACGGCAGGTGTGTGGATATAAATACAAGAGAAACAAGGCAACTCACTACATAATCCAAAATTAGAATAGAAATCAAGAAAACAAAACACCATGCTAAACTCTAATATACAAATTGCACTGATAACAAAAGGCATTGTTGGATTTGATTAGCATAATTTTTTTTTTATTTTGAGTATAGAAAGAAAAAACAAGGCCCA
Source organism: Chamaecrista fasciculata (assembly GCA_003254925.1). Classification (NCBI taxonomy): domain Eukaryota; kingdom Viridiplantae; phylum Streptophyta; class Magnoliopsida; order Fabales; family Fabaceae; genus Chamaecrista; species Chamaecrista fasciculata. The sequence goes on from QANZ01016482.1 coordinate 299,805, forward strand.
AAACGTAAGAGGGAAGAGAAATGGGCTAGGGGTAAATATAAGAGGGAGGTTGAAAGAAGCCCAACAAGGTTCCATTAATATAAAGGTTGACAAAGTGAACCCAATGCTTCTGACCCCAAAAAGCAGACCCAATGCTGTTGTTTGAAATACTCAGGAACTAGATCAAAAAAAAAAAA
>QANZ01016482.1:300052-384675 GCA_003254925.1 Chamaecrista fasciculata
AAAAAATTGGTGGTACCATTTAATTGGCTAAACTTAGATCAAAATGTGTATGCTATTTTGGGAGTAAATATAATATTTTGGGTCTAACTTTATTTTTCTATATTATTGTAATAAAAAAATTATTTTTTAAAATAATTTTTAAAAAAAAAATAAAGAAAAACCAGTACATGAAATCGCAGTCAAGACTGCGATTTCAACCGACACACATGTGTCAGTGAAATCGCAGTGAAGACTGCGATTTCAGTTTTATGTTTAAAAATAAAAATAAAAAAAAAGATGGGTGCCACGTGGCACCCATCTTGGGAATTATTTTCTTTGTTGGATGACATGGCTCCTTTTTTTTATTTTTTGTATTATAAAAATAAAAAAACCTTCTATTTCGTATTGTTTTTCCCCCATCCACAACCACAAGTGCACCAATGATTGATGGAGATTGGAGAGATTTTCAAAATTTGGACTAAGTTTCATGTTATGATTCAAAATTTGGACCAAGTTTCATGTTATGATTCAAAATTTGGACCAAGTTTCATTTGAAAAGGATGGCAATATGGAATAGTCCAGGCAGCAGAATGGTGACAAACGCGACTTCTTGGGAGATTTCTTACAAAGAAAAGACAACTGAAAATTGGCGTATACCAATTAAGAAATAGTTCCCAGCATCAAATCAAAGCCTTAACACCTCACCAATCACCATATATAAATAACAAAACTGATAATATGATATTCATCAAAGCATAGAGAGTTCAAAGTCAAAGCAGCCTTACCATACCAGTATGACTAGATTTGAGGTGATCTTCGTGGCTACCCCGGCCGTCGGAAACCTAATCCCAGCCGTAGAATTCGCTAACCTCCTCACCAAACATGACCCCAGATTCTTCGCTACCATTCTCATCATCAATATGCCACAACGTCCCTTAATCCAAACTTACGCCCAATCCCGCTCTTCTTCTTCTTCTTCTTCTAACATTCGATTCCTCCACCTCCCTACCCTAGACCCTCCCACACCCGATCAATACCAATCCACCTTCGGCTTCATGTCCTTGCTCATTCAGAAACACAAATCTCACGTCAAACACGCCATCCTCAATCTCTTCCCCGCCGATTCAAACCCTAACTCCGACGTCCGACTCGCCGGAATATTCGTCGACATGTTCACCACTACCTTCATCGACGTCGCCGACGACCTCGGCCTCCCTTCCTACCTCTTCTTCGCTTCGCCGGCGAGCTTCCTCGGTTTCTCTCTCCACCTTCCCCAACTCGCCGCCGAGTCACTCGACTCGGAAACCGAGTTCTCCGTTTCGAGTTTCAACAACCCCCTCCCTCGTTCCGTTTTACCTAATCTCGTGCTCAAAGCCAAAGACAGCCGTTATTGGTTATCACACCACGCAGAAAGGTACGCAGAAACCAAAGGCATCGTGATCAACACGCTACAAGAGCTTGAACCTCACGCGCTTCAATCTCTCTCTGAAACTCACTCTCTTCCCCCGGTTCACCCGATCGGACCGGTTCTTGATCTCGGAGGACCCGCTCGTTGGGATCCGAACCCGGCCCAATACGACATCATCATGAACTGGCTAAATCAACAGCCTCCATCGTCCGTGGTTTTTCTCTGCTTTGGAAGCATGGGAAGTTTGAGCATCGATCAAGTGAGAGAAATCGCGATTGGGCTTGAACGGGCCGGGCTTCGATTCATATGGGCTTTACGTGAACCACCAAAGGCCCAATTAGAAGACCCAACGGATTACACCAACCCCGAGAGTGTCCTACCAGATGGGTTTTTACAACGGACGGCTGAGATTGGTTTAGTATGCGGATGGGTCCCACAGGTGAAGATCCTGGCCCACAAGGCTACGGGAGGCTTCGTGTCACATTGTGGTTGGAACTCAATAATGGAGAGCTTGTGGTACGGTGTTCCGATTGCCACGTGGCCGGTATACGCAGAGCAGCAGATGAATGCGTTTCAGATGGTGAAGGAGTTAGGGTTGGCGTTGGAGATTAGGTTGGATTATAGGGACGGGAGCGATCTGGTGTATGCGGATGCAGTGGAGGAAGCGGTGAGGACGTTGATGGACGGATGTGATGAGATTAGGAGAAAGGTCAATGAGATGAGAGACACGTGTAGAAAAGCCTTGGTGGAAAATGGGTCATCGTATAAAAGTCTTGTGTCACTCGTTGAAAAGTTAACCACTAACAGTTCCACCGTGTGATTGGTAATGGTAAGCCTCGTCACTTCCCAATGGAAACTTTATATATATATATATATATATATTGTATTTCATTTATATAACTGATCTGATCAGTATTTAACTTGAAGTGGAGCAGAAGTTGTTGGAATCCAACAATGCAGCATGCATTTTGCCCAGAGATCGATTTCTAAATGGTAATAAAACAGCGTGACATCTTTCATTCCAGTTAAATAATTTCGCTTCAAATTCGTTACATCTGAGAGTTTTGAAGTATATATATATCTTTTGTATACCATTATATTGCTCTATCATTTGGGTTAGTGAATAATTTTAGATTTTTTGTAGTATTTGTCATGTTTTTTTTTTTGGTATTGTTTATGGACTTTCTACGCTCGATGTAAATGATGTGTTAAAATGTTTAGGTAGTGTCAAAATACCGGTGATTTTGCACGACGTATGTATGAGATCGACACACTGATAAACCTATCATGGGCCATGCCAATTATTTGATATAAATAGAGGCTGGGAAAGCCTGAAATGTGGAGGAGGGTCATTGCTATTTGACTATATACAAATTTGTATGCATGCTTTAGCGTTATCTTTTGGGATTGGGGCACACACAAAAGGAGGAGGAGAAGGAGAAAGTGATGGTAATGATTGTGGAATGAGGCTCTTTTTACAACACCTTTATTTAACGACTACTTGATGATAATTTGTTCCTCATTCAACAAAGGATATATGACCACGATGGCAATTGGCAAAGTCATCATATCCTATCATGCCCTACTACTTTCAAAACACACACAAATTCTATATATCATCATCCATGCATGCTTAATTAACCTTCATTAACCTCAATGAATTAGAGTGTCGGATTAATTAACAAGATCTTGTTAATTAAGGTTAATATAAGAAAGCCTTTCAAAACACTCTAATTCAGTCAAGCCTTATTTAGGGTCAGTTCGTTTCCGTTTTTTTTAGAATTTGTTTTGATTATAATCATGTTTTGATTATAATCAAATTTGATTATTTTTGTAGTGGTGTTTGGATGATTGTTGATTATTTGTGTGAAATTATTAAAATGGGTATGTAATGATTGTGGTAGGTGGATAAAAACTAAGGAAATTGATAAATTGTATAGGGGTATAAATGGAAGAAAAAGTTAGAAAAAGTAAGGTGTGATTTGATTGTAATAAAGGTGTGTTTGGATGTGATTGTTGTTGTGAAAAAAAACAAAAATGTTACTGTTTGCCTTGAAAAACGTGAAATCTTGATTATTTTTGTGAGTTGGTTGGGGGATGTTTTTCCGAATCGGTGCACCGTTTTATTTTTTGCCTACGAAACGGTGCACCAACGAGGATTAAATTGTCTTTCAGTGTGATTATTCGGTGCACCAGCGAAGCAAATCGGTGCACCGATTCGCATTAGATGAGAGAGAAGAAAAAATAGATAGTCGGACCCGAAAAAAGATTACATTTTGGCATAATATTTCCTTTTACTTCTCCTCTCTCGTTCTCTCTCCTCTCTCTCCTCTCTCTCCTCTCTCGTTCTTTTTTCGCCGTCTTCATCGCCGTCGTGTTCATCATCTTCTTCTTCCTCTCTTCTCTCGTTCACTTGCATCCACAGCCTCCATAAACTCACCGGAATCTTCCTCTCTCGCCGTCGCGAATCTCACTGGGTTTATTCCGAAATTCTTACATTCTAATCTTACTCAATTCGTGAATGAATGAAACCCAGAATGTCTTGAAATTACAGTTTTATGAAACCCAGAATGTCTTGAAATTAGCATAGAACTGAAATATCTTGAAATTACAGAGAAATCGGTTTGGGTAGAAAAAGAAATTGGCATAAGCGTCCTTGCTGGAATGCTCAAAATCTGAACAGTACAGCTGTGTTAATCAATTCCTAGGAAATTCTTATCTTAGAAAATGAACAGATCACCAGAGAAATTGATTTCGATCCCCTCTTCCTTTGCTACCTAATCTCTTTATTCTTCCAGAGGAATTGAATATTTCACAGATCGAAACAGTTTGGGCAAAAGAAATTTGGACGGCTTCCTGTTCAATTTCAGTTAAAATATCAATTTCAGTTCTAAAATAGTTTGGGCAAAATAACATTTTAGCCCAAACACAAAAATGGATATTTACAAACTGACCCAATTTTAAAGTAAATGACAATTTTGCCCTTTGTGATTGGGGATTGATTGTATTAGAGTATAGGTAATTATAGGTTTATGTATAGGGGTATAAGTGTAATTGAGTGTGTTTGATTATTTAAGAATCATGATTATAATTGAATCAGGAAAAAAACGTAAACGAACGTGTTTATTTTGATTATAATCAAAACGGAAACGAACTGGCCTTAATCTAGTGCAATGATATCTAAGGTTAATATAAGAAAGCAAAATATTGGCGACACATGGAAATACAAGAATCCTACAATTAAACGGACACTTTTTGGGTAGTGGCAATGCACTAGACATGAACATGTGCTGAAAGGTAGAAGCAGTAAGTCAGTTAGGTCATTCTTAATTCCTTTAATCATGATTAAAATTTTGTTCATGTTTGAAATTGAGATAAGTAGTGAGGGTATGAAATTAAAGAAAAGAAAAAGATGAAAAATGGCTTTTTAAGATGCCACCGTCCCAAAAGTGAGTCACGGGATATTGATAAAGTATTTGGAACGTTGGGCGCAATATGGTAATGCAACGCCTCAAAAGTGTGACCCAATCATCCACCGTCCATCATTTTCTTGCTGATGCCCCACCCACCGCAATAACACCTTTTTTTTGTTTTTTTTAAGTAAATCAGAATTTTCTTTGTTTATTTGTGTAATAATTTAAACGAAAATTAATTTTATTTCTGGTGGACTTATTCTGCTATAATTTGTTTTTATTAATTATTTAATTTGCACTGTTATTTATATATGTACAATTATATATCTATTCTCTCAACATTTCAATTCTTTTAGATCATTTTCGGCTCTGATTGCATATTAGTTTATGAGTCAAACTTGAACCTTTGTTACTTATGCGTTGTTGTCTTGTAGTCAAAGTGTATAGTTAAAGGATTAGTTTATGATGTAAGGTTGGGTATTGTATGTAATTAGTGATGTAGCTCAATACACAATTTTATTGGTTAAAAAAAATTTCAACATAAAATTATTTTTTTAAAAAAATTATACCACCTCACAATTATATGCATACCTCACTTTACATCTTAAAATTTCTCATAATTAAATGATACAGTTTCGTTGAATATTAATTAAACATTAGATGTTTAGATTTTAATTTTAAATATAGAATGACTTTATAAAATCTACCTCACCTATCAAACTTATTGAGTAGAGTATAGTTTTTGTTAGCATTACTATTAAAAGGATATTTTGAGCTTGCAAAATGATGTACTCGCTTAATCAACTAAAATCTAAATAAAATCATGCATATATAATAGTTCAATAGATCATTGATGATCCCATGTTAAAGCTTATGGCACTTTTTAAAGTTATTTATTAAGACAATGACTCCTTTACCAGATTCAAAACTTGATAATTGCCTGTTTCACTTTCATGGGGCATGGTGTGTTTTGCTAATAGTTATTGCCTGCTCGGAATATACTGGCTAATTATTTCATGAAGTAGAGATAATATAGCAACGCTATATCTAGATTCACATAATTGATCACTTTCCATACAATGTATAGGACATTGATATATCATACTTCATTGATAATTATACTTAATGTGTAATTAGTGTAGATAGTATGTATATATGTTCGTGAAAGGCTCAAATTTAATTATAATGAGATGAGATTAGAGGCAAATAGTACGTTATTTCCAATCATGCAATCCATGGAAACGTCACATGATACAATCTACTGTTAAATAAAGAAAAAAGAATCAAAACCATTCGTAGAATGAAATATATTGTAAATTAAATAGAAGATTTATGATATTATTTATAGGCTTAAGTGCAATTTTGGTCCCCTAACTTTTGCAAAGGTCTCAATTTGGTCCCCTAACTTTTTTTTTTGCAATTTTGGTCCCTTAACTTTCGCAAAGGTCTCAATTTGGTCCCCTAACTTTTTCAAAGGTCTCAATTTAGTCCCCTAACTTTTTTTGTTGCAATTTTGGTCTCCTAACTCTTGAAAACGTTTCACTATTGGTCCCAAGTGCACTTCCAAGTCATGAAAACGTCTCTGCATAATGGTCCTTTTTTAATCCACTTCACCCATATTTGTCACGTCATCAGCCAACTCAGCCTGCCAGATCGGCACTAACGGTAGATAATGGATGGAAAAAGTGCACTTGGGACCAACAGTGAGACGCTTTCAAAAGTTAGGGGACCAAAATTGCAACAAAAAAAGTTAGGGGACCAAATTGAGACCTTTACGAAATTTAAGGGACCAAAATTGCAACAAAAAAAGTTAGGGGACCAAATTGAGCCCTTTGCGAAAGTTAAGGGACCAAAATTGCAACAAAAAAAGTTAGAGGACCAAATTGAGACCTTTGCGAAAGTTAAGGGACCAAAATTGCACTCAAGCCTTATTTATAATTTGAGAGCTTCTAATAGTGATTTTTAAATTTATATACTAAAATAAGATATTAAATAAAATATGAAAAAACATACATTAATTTTTTATAAAATTATGGCCAAAGTCTCAAATTGGTCCCTTATATATGAGTTAGATTTCAAATTGGTCCCTTATTTAATTTGTTTCAGGTCCGACATATTTTTGTAATGTTTTAATTTGGTCCAAAAAATATTAAATATGATCATATCTATCTTATTTCAAGTTTAAATGTGACGAATCCAAAGTTACAAGTTTTTTTTTAAATATTTTAGATTATCAATAAACAATATCAAATAAAGTTCTAAAAATAAATAATTCATTCCACGGTCAAAGTTATTCGTATGTTTTCCACGTAAATTTGAACAAATAAAATGTACTTTTTCCTAATTATTTTCAATGAAATATATATATATATATATATAGAATCCAAAAAAAGAATGTACATGCATATAATATGAAGGTGTCGCGAGTAGAGGGAGTGACTAATGGGAATGTTATGTGAATGTCACAAGGCATTGAGAGTAAAGGAAAGAGTACAGTGCACACAAAATGACAGCCAACGACCCAATAAAAGTCCAAAACGAATAAAACCAAATAAAACGTTCACTTTTTTCTCATTCCTCTCCTTTTTTCTTCTCTCACGATCAATAAACTAAACGTTCAAATTCACACTTCCCCATATGGTTTTACAGATTCTCCATACTCTCTACCCTCCAGCTATTAATACTAACTGACACACACACACTCTCTCTCCTCCTAATCTCTCTACTAATACCGAAGCTAAAGCAGAAAAAAGCCTTCTTCTCTCATCAAAAGCGAACCTGCTTGCTTTTTCAGGATTTCGCTTCTGGGGTCTCTCTATTAAGCATTATCTGCTTCCTCTTCAGGGTTTAGAAGCTAGAAACAAGGACCTGGTTTGAGAGTTCTATTTTATTTTACTTCAGCTTCTGTAAAACTGAAGAGATAAAAAAAATGGAGTTTGCGGGTTGCTGTTGAAGAAATTTGTTCAGTGGAGGAATTTGGTTTATTGAGTTCTTAGGTTTTCTGGTTTTCATTGTTGTTTTTCTTAAACCTGAATGGGGAAGATTTACTGGGAACATATACTGGTTTTGTTTTGCTTGGCGGTGTTTCTTCTACCTTCGTTATGTCATGGTGATTCAGACGATGAAACTACAGCTATTTACATTGTGACTCTCAGACAGACGCCTTCTTCTCATTTTTACGGCGAGTTGAGGAAAGTGGGAAATAGAAGCAAAAATGGCGCTTCTAAGAGAACCAGATTTCAAAAACCGAGGTACCCTGATTTTCAGCAGTTTCGGCTTGAAGATTTACATCTTTCGGATTTGGATTTTGTTTCGTATCGTTTTACAGTCGTTTTTCTTTCCCCGTTCTTTATGAAAACGAAATTGATTATTAATTTGCTCTTGTTTTGCACTTTTTCTTTCTCTGTCCAGCAAACAAGGTGTTTGGGCTGCATTTCTTAGTGTTCTTAAAATCAGTATTTTCTGCTTTCACGCTTCGTTTCCTTTTCTGGCTCTGTTTAGAACTTTTTAAAAAAAAAAATCAATGAGGTTTCTTGTGGAAGTTGAATTTCAGGATAAAATTTGTACTTGAATGATTGTTTATAAATTATATTCACGGAGAATATGTGTATTCGAATCATTATATTCGTTATTATGTTATTGGTTCTTACTTTCCATCCAGTTATTGTACTTTTGAGATTTTTACTGAAATCAAGTGCATTAATATGATCGATTTGCTTTTTTGTGTTTTAAATATTTAGAAATATTACAAGGACAGACAGAAGATATGGCTCTTATATTGCCCGAGTTCATGATTCTTTGTTGAAGAAAGTGTTGAAAGGGGAGAAATATCTGAAGCTTTATAGCTATCACTACTTGATTAATGGATTTGCTGTGCTTGTCACCCAACAGCAGGTTCGACATCCGTCAATTTTGAACATAATAATTTATAATGGTATCATTATTTTCTGTAAAATATATAATTTATGGTTTGTTCTGTATGGATGTAGACATGTAGTTTACTGTTTATATTTAATTATTTATGATTTGATTTCCTAGGTTTGTGGATTCCATGCTTTATTTTACTGCAGTACCACTAACTTCATTTACTTTTAATGAGCGGTCTTTGTTATATTCTTAACATATGAAATTTCTGAATTATGAAGGCTGAGAAACTATCAAAGAGAAATGAAGTGTCTAATGTGGTTTTAGATTTCTCTGTAAGAACCGCAACAACCCATACTCCACAATTCTTGGGTCTGCCACAAGGTGCGTGGTCTCAAGGAGGCGGGTTTGAAACTGCTGGTGAAGGAGTGGTTATTGGGTTTGTTGACACTGGAATTGATCCAACACATCCTAGTTTTGATGATGCCAAGTCTGATCGTCCATACCCTGTTCCTTCCCATTTCTCTGGTATCTGTGAGGTTACTCGGGATTTTCCTTCTGGTTCTTGCAATAGGAAGCTTGTTGGGGCACGTCATTTTGCAGCATCTGCCATTACTAGAGGAATATTTAATTCTTCTCAGGACTATGCTTCTCCCTTTGATGGCGATGGCCATGGAACGTGAGTTTTTGCTTTGACTTTAGTTTCCCATGATTGGCTACTTTGTCCATGTACTATTTGGATATAAAATGATAATATTCATCTTTCTAAATGAGATGTCAGACATTTTTTATTTTCTAATTAATTCTATCATTTTCTCAACATGTTTTGATTTACCATCATTATGTTTTTGAGATTTTCCCTTCTAATTTGAGTTTTGAAAGCTAATGGTGGAATTGCAATTGTCAAGATGAGTTTGCAACTGCTTGAAAGTGAACTTATACTTCATTGCTAGACTAATTAGATTCTTCCAATATCTGTGTTATTGATTAGTGTAACAACGTCCTATTTAACTGAGACATGCTGTTTTTCTACCTTTCCTCTCATTAAATATCCTTATATCCACGCTGAACCCCTAGGTATACATAATACACAGGCACACAGCTTCTGTTGCAGCAGGAAACCATGGGATTCCAGTGATAGTTGCTGGGCATCACTATGGAAATGCTAGTGGGATGGCTCCTCGTTCACAGTAATTTATCTAAAACTATCTGAGTTACAGCTCTTTATGTTATTATCTTGTTATTATACTTGATATTAGAATACTCTGTACTTGCTGATAGAGTGGTAACTATGGACAGAGCATGCAGAAGAATCACATTACATGTATGGTTTTGCATTGTAGAGCTGAACTGGGCATGTCAATAGTTTCTTGATTTTGTTCCACAGATGTGTTTACTATCTTTTCTGTTTAAGTTGGCATTATTATGTCCTGATGGTCAAAGTAAATTGTGAGGCATAGAGTGAAATCCAGAAAGTGATACTGGTAGAATGTGATTTATAAGTTTTCTCAAGAAATTCCATGATGGTTTTTCCTGCTCTAATTATAATTAAACCCCATATGTCAAAGGGAAAACTTGGTCTGTGAAAGATTGAAGCAGAAGAGCTGCCTTTTGAAGAAGGAAGAGTTTACTAATAGAAATTTTGAGTTGTTTTACTTCAATTCTAGGCCAAATTTCTGAATCATTCGGATAATTATTAAGGAAATGAACTCTTCCCTTATTTCACAAATCTTTATTCTATTTCCTCCTCTCCTTTCACCATTATTCACATAATCTTTCCTGTGTTACCACACATTCTGGCTTGTTTTTTATATGTCCTCTACTCTAGAAATAAGTTTGTTATGTTCACTGCAGAGTGTCTCTCTGGATTTATCTCCTCATTTTTTCCCTATTATGTTTATAACATTTCTGATTCATTCCATTTCAATCTTTTCCAGTATCGCTGTTTATAAGGCATTGTACAAGAGCTTTGGAGGATTTGCTGCAGATGTCGTTGCTGCTATTGACCAGGTACTTGTGTTTACTAGTTATAAAAATGATACAAGTTGTACGAATCACTAGTGTCAGCAATATTTGGTAATTTAATATGAGAAGGTTACTTCAATACATTATGCTTTTCAGAGCATGTCTTGAGGATCTTGATCAAGATATTATGGCATCCATATATTTAAAGTTAGGCTCATTGTACAGAGTATAGAGAAGCAAGAAAAAATATTTGGGAATTGTATATTCATTCATAGGGTATACGAATACAATGAGGAGCAATTTATAATAGTTGCTCACTGAATATACAAGAACTTGACAGCTCAGCTAGACTCAGCTAAAACTAAAAACAACATAGCTAAAACTTAACTAAATTGCAATTTAGTCCTTATACCTACACTTATAGTAATTTGATTGATTGTGAATAGGCAGCTCAGGATGGGGTTGATATTATAAGCTTGTCAATCACTCCCAACCGGCGTCCTTCTGGTATTGCAACTTTCTTCAATCCAATAGACATGGCATTACTTGCAGCTGTAAAGGCTGGGATTTTCGTTGTGCAAGCAGCCGGCAATACCGGACCATCACCTATGAGCATGTCATCCTTCAGTCCATGGATCTTTACAGTTGGTGCTGCCTCTCATGATCGATTGTATAGCAACTCCATAGCTCTTGGAAATAATGTGACCATTTCTGGAGTTGGACTTGCACGTAAGTTTCTGTTGTTGTGTTCCTGTTTTATGATTCAATTTTAAGGCCAACTCCCCAGAAAAACAAAGTTGTGCATTTCCAATTATTGGATGTCCTCTTTTGGGCTTCTATTATGGCTGCTGCATATATATATGTTTTTTTTTTGTGATACAGCATATTTTTATTGATAAAAAGATTTGAATGGAGCCTGTGGTGTAATATACTTTCTGGCTATGAAAACTTTACTGTCTAATTTAACATAGCTATTCTTGACTATGTCTGTATGTATATGTATATGTGTGTCTGTGTATCTGTACTTTTTTTTCTCCATGTAAGAGTTATACTTACTGTCTGTTTTCTAGTAGAACTGTTATGCATGCAATTACTGGTGATCTCTTTCAAGACTAACCATCTGATGATCTCTTTCAGATTTGGTGTTGTTATAACTTAGCTGGAAGATAAAGAAATAATATTTTTAGAAGGATATGATTTAGAAGGTGTTAAAAACATCACCGGAAAGGCCTATTATATTAAGTTGGTGTGGTTAAAAAATTACTCAATTCTTAACTTGTGCAGTTATAATTTGGTTATAGACCACACATTTTCTACTGAGATTGATTTACCTTCAATTTCTCTCTTTATTATTTCTCCAGCTGGCACAGATGAAAACCAAATGTTCAAACTGATCCATGCACATCATGCTCTGAACAATGACTCAACGGCTGCTGATGATATGTATGTGGATGAGTGCCAGGATGCAAGTAACTTCAATCAGGATTTGGTCAAGGGGAACCTTTTGATGTGTAGCTATTCAATACGATTTGTGCTTGGCATCTCCACTGTCAAACTGACCTTAGAAACGGCCAAGAACCTTAGTGCAGTCGGTGTTGTCTTCTACATGGATCCTTTTGTGATTGGCTTTCAGCTTAACCCGGTTCCTATGAAAATGCCTGGCATAATAATTTCATCCACAAATGATTCCAAGGTCTGATAATTCATCAATATACATGCCTATGGTCCTTTTTTTACTCTGATATGACTTTCACGTTTATGCACTCTTTGCAATTCACATACTTAAATATCAGAGCTTTAGATGTCTATGTATAAACTGAGTCATGGATTTTGTTCATTAGTTTATCTAAAACTCTCTTTCACTTACTGATACTGACTTTCTACTTGATATTTACAGAGTTTATTACAATACTACAATTCTTCATTGGAAATAGATGAAGTTTCAAAAAGGGTTGTTAAATTTGGCGCCATTGCTAGCATCTGTGGCGGACTAAAAGCTAACTACAGCAATGCTGCTCCAAAGATTATGTATTATTCTGCCAGAGGGCCAGATCCAGAGGACAGTCTTCCTCATGAAGCTGACATTTTGAAACCCAACTTGGTAGCTCCTGGAAATTTTATATGGGCTGCTTGGAGTTCTCTTGGCACTGATTCCGTTGAATTTCTTGGTATGTAAATTTATGAACAAGTTTTGATGAAAAAGTAAGAATAGGAGAGTTTAAAGTAATTCTTTGATCGCTATTATGTTATAATCATAACCTTTCATTAAACAAGAAATACAAAATATTAAGTGTCTGATCTGGCATGGTCCAACAGGCGAGAGTTTTGCAATGATGTCTGGCACAAGCATGGCGGCACCTCATGTTGCTGGTCTTGCTGCATTGATTAAGCAAAAGTACCCCAATTTCAGTCCGGCAGCCATCGGATCTGCACTTTCCACCACAGCTTCTCTGAATGACAGAACCGGTGTTCCAATAATGGCTCAGCGGTCATATGGTTCCCCTGACCAAAACCAATCTCCGGCAACACCCTTTGACATGGGAAGTGGTTTTGTAAATGCAACTTCGGCATTGAACCCAGGCCTGATTTTTGACTCCAGTAAGTCATTCAATTAGCTTTCTCAACAATGTCACTGCATGTTGGTGCACTTTAGTCGTGTTTAAATATCAAATAATATGAAATATTCATGTGGTTGTGGTGGCTTTATATAAAATACACATTTGAATCATGATAGATGCTTTAAGACCTCCTTTAAAAAGAGTGAAAAACTAAACTAAACTTCCATTTTTCTACTCATATTTTCTTTGAGTAGACCAATTTAATCCCTGAATTACATGTGTGTTGTTAGTCTCGTCTTGGAATTATTGAAATGATTGATTTAGTTCCTGAAAATTCATAACTTGTTGCAATTTAGTCCTTCCAGAAACTGAGTTGTATAGTGACTGCGTTTACGAAAGGACTAGTTTGTAACGAGTCATGAATTTTTGGGGATTAAATCAAACATTTCAAAAAAGAAAACTGACTAAAATAGAAATGTACATATAGTAGAGACTAAAATGTCAGTTTATTATATTTTCTTTCCAAGTTGCTTTAACAATAACCTGTTTTCTAAAATTACATGACTTTCTGTCCAGGCTATGACGATTACATGTCATTCCTATGTGGTATCAATGGTTCTGCACCTGTGGTGCTAAACTTCACCGGTCAAAACTGTGCTCTTTACAATTCTACTGTGTATGGTCCTGATCTGAACCTGCCTTCAATAACAATAGCAAAGCTAAACCAATCAAGAGTGTTGCAGAGAACAGTTCAAAACATCGGTGGGAATGAGAGTTTCAGTGTTGGTTGGAGTGCTCCATATGGTGTTTCAATGAAGGTATCTCCAACACACTTTGACATAGCCAATGGGGAGAAGCAGGTCTTGTCTGTAATCCTCAATGCAACACTTAATAGTTCTGTTGCAAGCTTTGGGAGGATTGGACTGTTTGGGAAACAAGGTCATAATATCAACATCCCTCTCTCTGTCATTGTTAAAGTCTCACAAAACCTCACTGTAAGCTAAGCTAAGCTAAGCTAACTCTGATTTTCTTGTTTTCAGTAAAAGCTTATTTTCTTGAGTATATTATTGATTTGGTCTCTGAAAGATGTCAGATGTCTCAATTAGTCCCTGAAAGATAAAATTATAAGACTTAATCCTTAAAAAAATGTAATTAGAATTAATTTGGTCATTTTGTTAAGATATTAAATCAAATCTAATGACAAACGTGATGTTTTAACATCAACTGAAATATTGACAAAATTTAGAACTACATTAAAACTATTGTTAAACTTAAGTTGGTATCTTTAATAAAATGATAAATTGATTCTAACTGTATCTTTTAGGGACTATATTAAGACATATAACATCTTTCAGGGATTAAATCATTAATTTACTCTTCTTTTTGCTCTGTCTTTCTCTGTTCCTTTTTGTTCAAATGTAAGTCTAGGATGTATTATGAGGTCATTTTTTCATTCATTATCATGTAAAGTATTGAAGAATCCGCATGTAAATTTATAGATGTATTATTGGTAATAATTATTGACTCAAGAATTCATCTTTCTTTACTATTATGAGTGATACTTGATGATTTACCATAGTTGATTCATAGTCTCTATGTACCAAAAAAAAATTTCATAGTCACTCTTATTGTTATATTGCTACCACAATTCAAGTGTTTGCAGAACTAAGTTATTCACATAACACATGTTTTAATTTGTAATATTGTTTAGAGATAGTAGAGAAGAAAATGTCTTGTTCTTTCTATTCATTTTAAGATGAAATTTAAAATATAAGGTAGATCTGTCGTTGACGAGCTTGCAAATGGTAGCTTCAAGAAAAATCTATATAAAGATTTTGCAGAAAAAAAAAAAAANTAGTCAAACATAAAAAAATAATATAAAATATTAAATTAATTAAAGTATATATATATATATTTAATTTTTATTAATTTATTTATAATTGTTTATATTGTAATTTTTGTATATTCTAGTTGTATAGAATAATAAAATTAGAAATTTATAAATATATTTTTTTATTATATAAATTTTAGAATTATAAATTATATTTATTTAAAAAATAATCATATTTTCTCTTTATATAATTTTATTTTATTTACTAATCTAATTTTTAACACATTGCTCATAAAATAAAATTTCAGAATCTCTGTTAAATTTGACTCCCTAGTTGATATCCTATTGAGCAGTGTTGTCAGAACCGGACCGGACGGTTCGACCGCCAACCGAATACAAGAGCGAGTGAGTTCGACCAAAATAACCAAACTGACATTTGGACCGGATTGAACCGGCCGAAAACCGACGAACCGGATCCAACCGCCAGACCGCTCAAAAAATCGGTGGTTCAACCAATTTTTTTAAAAATAAAAAATAAAAAAATTTGATTAAAAATTATAAAAAGACGAAGTGGAGACCCTCATTCATCTTTCCTTCTTTTTCATTTGTTCTTTTAATATTTAGAATAAAACAAATTATTAATTATGTTAAAAATAATTATTTTTATCATTATAGAGGATTTATATTTAATATATTAAAAATAAATATTTATTCCATCATTCGGTCCGACTGATGGTTCGACCGATTCGACCAATCAAATTGTGAACCGAACACTAATTCGAGTGTTTGTCCGGTTCAATTTTCACAACATTGCTATTAAGTATTTGGGCAACCCCACAAGTTGAAGTTATGCATTTAATATTTACACAAACCTCAAAACTTGTTGTCTTGATCCTCTCACTGCCACTAGGGTGGGTGTCCCACAACTAAAAGGATATCTCACTTAAACTTCCCTCTGATTCGTTTTATTTTTGTCAAACGTGAAAGCCTTTCAAGTTTCAACAGCAAATACATGTATAAGAAAATAAGAAAATAAAAAGAATGAGAATCAGTTTACGATGACACCATATTATGTCAATAAAGAAGTTTGAAAGTGACTCGAATCTGCCGACATCTTCCTAATCCGAGCGAAACGGCAAATCTAAATTTTCTTCGTATAAATAAATGATATGACACTTGTATATTACGCTATTATCAAATAAATACATAGAAAGTGGGTGAAACTTATCAATTGTATACAGAGTTACTTCTCTATTTGTATCTTCTCTGTTAAACAGATACTTTTATTCACTTTTTGATCCCTAAAATAAGCTATTATAACACCTCAAAACTTTCAAATGGTGGATCTAAATATTGTCGTTTTAACACAAAATAATAGAGACAGAAGTTTAGCTTGTGTTTTTTAATTCCTTCTTAAGTCTCAACATTAATTAAGCCATTACTTTGTTGAACTTGAAAGTTGAAACTGTTGACACCGTACTGTTCTGAAGTCAAGAATCTTGCAGCTAACTACCCAAGAGAATCAATCCTACAGAACGAGTGACGTTACTTTGACCTCAATTTCAAAGCAAAAATACATCATTTTTTTTTAAAATTTAGTGCCAGTGAAAAAAAATCTTAAAGAAAAGAGATTTTCTTAATTTTTTTAATATTATATAAAGGGTAAATTGCAATTTGGTACCCTGTGGTTAGGGGTGGTTCCCCTTTGGTACCCTGAAAGAAAAATTTTTGCATTGTGGTACCCCGTGGTTTNAATTATTACATTTTATATTGATCATGATTTAAAATGAACTATCACTATAATTAATAGTGATAAAAAGTCAATCTTTTATTTTTCTTCAGTAATTTTTCATACAATAATTAGAATTCAGAAACAGAAAACTTTTATACATTTAAGTTATTTATCTCTAAATTTTTCATGAAATTTTATTTAAAAGACAGGCATTAGCAAGCCTCGGAAATCCATAAGACTGCTGAAAGTATAAATTGGAAGTTTTTTTTTGGGGGCCAGTGGAAGGTAAAATATATAAGACTAATATATACGTACTATGTTGTCTCTTTTTTGTTACAACATCTTTTCAAAGAACCGATATTTGTAGTTTCAATCTTAAAGAAGTACAACCTAACATGCGAAAGGGAACTAACATGTTGTTAAAAGTCCAAGTATAATATAACGACAAGGTTGTGGACACAGATGTTTATATCTCTCTCTTTGCCTTTCATGATGTAAAACCATTACAAAAAAGTCACAGTATTTCTTGGCCTAAACAAAAACAAAGTAAGTCACTTTCAAATTATAGAGATAATTTCAGAGGATTTGAGTGCATAACAATAGTCTTGAGATTCATGTAACAAGATTAAACAAAACCTTTTTAACACAAATCTCGAAATACTTTGGAAATATCTAACAACTGAGACCTCTAACTCTGAATATTTTATCCCTTGACATTTTTCTTTTCAAAAAACCAAACAGTTTTTTCTAATTGGCAATTGAAGATTACTCTTCTTGAAATGTAGAGATAACTAAAATATATTTTAAGTCTATCAACACATTTTTTTTTCATACATACAATTTAGTTTTAACCGGAAACATCATATTTAAAAGAATCAAACCATCTATATCAATGACTTATTATCCCATTCATCCCTTAATATTAAAGCACGAAGCTGTCTTTGTTTTCCATCCTTAGATGTTCAGACACATCACATGCCTTTGGTGTCCTCTTCATGTTCAAAACGTCACATCCTTGATCCCCCTTCCTTACCAACAAGATTTAGCCATAACTCAGAAAGGTCAATGATTCCAACATCATCCGCAATGTCCTCTAATGTTCTTTTAGCCACTTGTCTTCAAGCAGGAAATTATTCCACCGAAAACAAAAATAATCTTCATTGTGGGATTGAAATTTTTGGAGGAGAAAGAGCAAGATGAAAGATGATTCTAAACAATCTTTTGAGAAAAAATTGTGGGATTGAAATTTTTGGAGGACCACAAAAGAATTTTACTCTAATCTGAACTTCCAACTCAATAAAAGCAAGTCCATCAAAATCAGTGGCCAATATATTAGTAAAAAAAATGACTCTATCCAAGGGGCTGTTGACTATTTGCATTGAGAGAAATAGAGTAGCAGCTACTTTCACAAACTTTGAGCCTTTGACTTCCTAAGGGATAGTGTATTGTATATATTGTAGCACAAAGATGACATGCAACATAATTACAGTATTAACTTATGAAAAGTCCTAGCAGAGAAAACAGAAAGATAAACAATAGTAGGATTATGAGTAGGAGATAAAGCTCTAGAACTAGGCTGCACTTCCCACAATATGCTAAGAATTGGAAGGAAGGCTTACATTTAAAACGAGACAGAAAAAACAAAGCTATAGATAGATTGTCACACCATTTAGTAATCTAGAGACCCCACGGCTGTTATTCGGGTGCTTAAATTTCTCGGGTCTGAACGGGTCGCATAGTCATCACAGATGCTGCTAGAGAGCCGCTGAACCGGGACTGAGTTCAGAAGCTCGAGCCCATTGTTGCCCACTTGCTGCACTTCCTCGGGGGAAAGTATCTTGATACACCATACACTATTTACAAATTCCCTGTCATAGGAAATCAAGTTTGCTTACTTAAAAGTTAAGGTGCTTGTAACCAGAATGAATAAATCATCACTGTATGGAAAGCCAAAATACAAGGAAGGCCATGTGATTGTTTTTATTCTAATTTTTAAAGAATAAATGGAATTTTAGATAATAAAAATGTACCCAATAATTCAAATAGATAAAGAATGTAAACTTACGGCCAGGGGCCATCACCGAGGAGAAGAACATCGTTCTCTCGGTCAACAAATACAAGCTGCCAGCCTGATCTCACAGGGTCCTCCAACTTGCCTTCAAGGCCAAACATGCGAGCAAGTTCACCTCGCAGCTCATGGTAGCTGCTGAATTTAGAGATTTCCAACGATCTTTCAGAGGACCCTGACTTGTAAACCTATTAAAGGAAAATCAAATGAAAGTGAAAGAAATGCACAAATCTACTAGTTTTGCATTAAAACAGAATGAGTGAAAAGAAGTGAATGTTTCCAGAGAGCATAACTGAGGGAAAAATTACCTTCACGAAGGTTTTGTTTGGTGAGTTTCCTTGAACCCCATTATCTGGAGTTTCAAGGAAGCCTGATTC
Source organism: Chamaecrista fasciculata (assembly GCA_003254925.1). NCBI lineage: Eukaryota > Viridiplantae > Streptophyta > Magnoliopsida > Fabales > Fabaceae > Chamaecrista > Chamaecrista fasciculata. The sequence continues at coordinate 319,248 of QANZ01016482.1, forward strand.
AACAGTGCTACGTGTCAATCCATGATTCAATGAGGAATCAGTTTCTCTAGTATTCATGTAATTAGATGATTGGAAAGGCACAGCTGTGGAGTCACTGTTGCTGCTGATCCCATTTAGGTTTGACATCCCATTCTGCACAACAAGAGATGCCGGCTCTATATTGACACCGAATAATAGATTATTATGTGGATCAGTGCTCCCTTCTTGATCAACTGAGCACTCCTTACCCGGGAAGGGTGGCAATGTAACAGAATTCTGAGACATAGTACTTTGGGGCTGCCCTAATTGCTCCAATTGAGGCAGAACACATTGAGAAGCTCCAGATGAGAGGAGAGGATCCACCGCAATGCGCTTGGAGGGCCAGGCGGTAGATGTCTGAACAGGTATCCAAGAGCTCGTTCTAGGTAGGTTGAGAAGGTGGGATGATTCGTCCTGCGAAAATGAACCCAAGATACTATGCAAGGGAGAAACAACAGGAGAAGTCACTGGGTTCACATTTGAATCAGAAAAGTTCTGCTGATGACACAGTGATGATATAGCATGCATGGGTGGTGAGTTGGGTTGAAGAGTAGAAACGAACTGAGACATAGAAGAAGCACTCGAAATCTGCTGATGATCAACCAACTGCTGCTGCTGCTGATTATTATTATTGAATGAGTGTTGCTGCTGCTGCTGAAGGTGCAGTTGAGATTGATGCTGATTCTCTTGATTACTTTGTAACACCTGCTGTTGTTGAGACTGCTGCAACATCTGGGCCTGCATCAAAGCGGCAGTCCGGTTGGGGAAGTCTTGTGGTTGCTGAAATTGAAGAAAGGACACGGGAAGCTGTTTGGAAGGATCCAAAGTCCTCATATCTGGAACTGCAGCAGTGGCCATAGCTTGATACATATCAGTTGGTGAGTTCAGCATGGTGGAATTAATCCTTGGCTGCAACCAAGGACTGACCCCAAACCCTTGGAAATTAAGAGACTGAACCCCTCTGTCTGTGGTGTCTCGAAGCCACAGAAGTGGATTATTTACGCTCAAATTGTCATCCTTCATGCCTGCTAATATTTCGTAGAATGAAAATTCAAGTTTTTAATGGAACAATAATTGAAGGAGACTTGGAAATGGTAATCAACTTTTAAAGTTGAAGATACGTTAGAATGTCAGAAACACATATGAATATCAACTATACCCACCCTGGAAAGATGGGAGCCCTGGAGGCCATGGCCGTTTGAGCCTAAGAGGGAATGGTGACGGATACATAGGAAATGTTGTTAATGGCTCAATTTCCCAAAGGGACACTCTAGGTTGCCTCTCTCCTGCTGTGGATTCATCCCAGCCAACCTGCAATTCCATTCAAGGACCTTTTTAGAAACTTCAGGACAAACAAGGCAAACTGTTTATCCAGCAATATAGAAGAAGGAATTTTGCCTCTGGAGAAATAACAGTAGTAATCAATGTAGCTATATGACATCATTAAGAGTGTGTTAGAAAGCTCGGAGCATAATTGAATGGAAAGAACCCAAGAAAACAGAACGGAAAGAAGGCTGGGAAAATTGAGGTTTTAGTGATGATTTCGTTTTCCATGTTTGGATGTTTGAAACTAACTAGGCCAAGGAGAGAAAGTTTACAGAAAACAATTATAACACACTTTTACTAATTTATCCTCTATCAAAAAGTCCGGTTATAATGATTTAATTAGTTAGCAACTTAACATGGGTATCATAGGATGATAGGAATTACCAAATTAGGACATAATGAATGGTAAAAAGTAAATAATTAGTATCTTCTTCAAAATGCCGCAAATTGGGGTTATTAAAAAACATGAAAAGGAAGGCCTTGGAGCGTTACAAATCTCTCATTCTCCTGCCCTAGTTATAAAGAAAACGAGAAAATTTTCAATAAAACCAGCCCTTTCACTCCATCTCCATTAGTGTCCACAGACACATACCCTAAGATGGCATGAATGTTTCCTTGTATACCTTAACTGAGCGCCAATGTGAATTTGGCCACCGAACAGGATCCAAATCAACTATTCCAGTTATTGTGCCCATGTATCTGCACAAGAGGAGAAATATTGAAATTGTAAAATCCATCTCCCAGAAAATATATAAATATATCAAAGCAACATCTTAGATGACCTGCAAGGGCATAATTCAGAACCATATTAAGAAAACCACAAATTTAAATTTGTAATATTTCATCTCATAGCAACACCCAAATGTGCATTCATAACTTATGCAGTATCTCATATGAAGAAGTGCATAGCATCCATTTTCAATCTGTTACATAACCAAGCTTGTAGTGTGGTACGCACAATGCTACCATGTTATTGGATGTCCTTGAAGAGACCATGCACCTATGTTGGCAAGCCATAAAAAAAAAGATACAAATCGCCTGATCTCTTCATGATGTCATAAATGTACACAACCTTGAGTAAAATCTTCCTATTTAAGTGCACAATAATCTAATTAATTTTTCTAACTTCCCCAGATGATTGAGTCACCAACTCCCTCTTGCCTTAGTGGTAGTGGTTTATAACCTTTACATGAGAAAACCATAGTCATGAAAGTTGAAGCACATAATAAAAGAACTTCTCTAAAATTTTGGTCAACGGTTTAGGTATCATGGAAAAATGCCATAATTAGCTTCCAAAATTATACTTCATTGACCTTACTGACATGTTAAAAAAGTGCACATCAGGGAAGATTTAAACAACATTTCAACAAGAAAAGTTTAGAAGACCTACCGCCGGACACTTGATTCCTCAGTTTCAAACAGCATCCTGAAGCGCATGCCAACTGAGACTCGAGTATGATACACTGCTTTAACATACTTGGCCAAGGGTATGACAAATTCAGATGGACTAGCACTGAATTTCAAAAAAGAACAAAGACTGTCAATTACAATCAAGTATCATCAGTTAAATGTTTTGATACAATATATACAAACAACAAGCAATACCGTGGATTATAGAAAATGGTGAAACGACTGTTTGTTGCAGCTGCATGAGCTGCAGCAGCAAGAAGCCCCAAGTGCATGCTATCACTAGAAAGCACGGATGAAGGCATTACAGTTTGCGGCCGATTTGCCCTCCGGATACCAAGGAGCAGTTGATTCTTTTCGTTCCTGTTGGTTATACTTGAGTTACATCATTAATGAGGTATCATGTAATTACTAATGACATTAGAAATGCTAAAGAAAATATCATTAACCCAGATATGAATGCTAGCAACCAGGAGAAAGAAAATCTACCGGGCTCTTCAAGCTTGACGTATAAGCAAGCAAAGACCATTTTATTAGGCACAACCACATCAAGGAGTTCTTGTTCAAAAAATGCCTAATCCAAAGGATACAATATATGGCAATGAATATGTTTCCCTAAGTTCTTCTAACTGGCTAGATGACTTGAAGTCACACAGCATGGTTAAAAGAGACAATAAATGACAAAAGCCAATTTTCAAATCTGACAAACCAAAAAGCGACTACTATTGCTGTCCAGACATGCATAGTATGTGCCACTTTGATGTCACAAGGAAAATGAAATGAGAAGACCAGAAAATTGCTTACCAGATAAACAGAACAGAATCACCAGCAACAAGCCTTTTAGCACTCACAAAGACACTCCACCCTGTCGTAAGTAAATGCCTTTTGGGTTGGCCTGCAGAAGCAGTAGTCAATATGAATAAATTTAAAGGTCCACTTTTTTCTATCTACAGATAAAGGAGGGGAAAAACCTTTAACTGACTACAATTTTCTCAAAGTTTCAAGTAAAATGAAAACAAAAAGGGAAAAAGGACAAACATCCTCCCAGCTTTAGAACTCACCCCGGAAGATATGCCTGAATTTCCAATCGTTGCCATGCAAATCCCTTGCAATTAACTCTTGAGCCGGAGGTTGCTGAGAGAAGTCCTGACAATCAAACTATGAGGTTAGAATCTCAAAGGTTTTGATGAATAAGCTGGAATATCGTAACAAAAGTTTTACCAGTGGAGGAAACACTTTCTCTGCCGCTCTTCGTGGAACAGAGAATCCCCCATGTGTACTTGTGTCACTAGCCGTCAAAGTTTTGCAAAAGTAGTTTGTCGGCTGTTTACTAGAGGTGCCCAATTCTGCTGGAAGGTAAGCCTCTTTCTGTTCTTGCTGCAAGCATGATCAAATCAAAAGCTGAAAATTAAAAATAGCAAAACAACCTACAAGTTACCCAACATTTAAAATATGTATCATACAGGATTTAGAGATTGCAAAGTCATCTGTGCATATACTTCATCCGTCTCAGCATCCGCCTAATCCAAAAACCAAAAAATTTAAAAATTAAAAAAAAAAAAGTGAAAGCCAATGAAAATAAAACAAACAATCAGGAATCATCCCATGGGAGAATTCAAAAACCAAAATAAACAAGCCTTACATGCATAGTCACATTATGAAGCTGACAAATAAGCTGCGGAGGTAAGCTAGGGTAATTAGGGATATGGGCATCCACTTCCTTGTTGGTTGACGCAACAACCTAAAGCAGAGAAGTGATGGGTTAAAAATATGCACACAAAATTAGTTTAATCCGGAAAATGTACAAAGATATTCTTTCAAATAGAAATATCAATGTGCTGCATCCTGGGTGTAAAGTTTATGATACCCAGTGTACAAGCTCTTTAACAAGCAACTAAGAAGCACTCTCACTAACAAATTATATAGTGTTTGAAAGTAACTTGTAGTCTAAGATGATACGTATAGGTCATGATACATACCATTGCTAAGAAGCAAATTAAGATATATGGGGTAGCAGTATTTACCAGAGACTAGATTCAAGAACCAAACCAATTCACCTACCGTTATATAGGTAAATAAACAAAATAATATAATTATCATGCCCGGGAACTATCAATATGGCATTAAGCCATAACACTATAACGTTGAAAATAATTTTATCTTGAGTTGAAGTACCTGTTCACTGTGACCTTGTGGAAAGTACACGACACGGCTCCCGACTGCTGGTAAACAAACAAGAGGGCCAGCACATGCATGCCAAAGTTCTGAATCGAGGACTCGCTTTTCTCCTACGAAAATCCACAGCAATATGTCATGTTCTATAGAATAGAAAATTCATAACTGCAGTCAAAACTCAAAAGTGTCTCTCAGGAGTCATGAGAAATTGATTCTAGCATAGTAATGCCAAAGACAGGACCTTAACATAACAAAACAACTTCTCCGATCTCTGGATGATGGCAAGAAGACTATTTGGCTGATAAGGTTAATTTACAAACACGTACGTATAAACTATAAGTTTATAACCACCATGCTTCCATAAAACACGTTTCAGCGATCAAAGATCTGTGCTCAAATCTCACCCAGAAAAACAAAAACAAAAGGAGATAGTGTTCGCATTCAAGTTCCAGAAAAAAGAGAAGGAGGGAAAACGCCGAATCTATTATATACATACATACCTTCCGGGGGTGGAGAGCTAAAACCAGATGAAGAGAGTCTCATTTCAGAAAAAATATCAACGATTCCAAAAGCTAGAAGAAATCCAGCCCGCAATTGAACTATATTTGAAATCACTCTCAAGCAGACCAAATTAGCAACAAAATTCTCGCAAAATGACACCCCCACCACAAAACAACGATCCTTTTTGTCTCTTCCTCTAAGCTGCTGCTGCTGCAGCAGAGTATCATTCTTCTTTTATATATTTTGTCCCCTTCACCGACCAAATACACGCTTCAGTAAATTTATACACTCACATACATTGAGTTAATTAGTTTCACTGCCAATAACAAGAATGCTTACACAACCACACACACAACCTTCAAAAATCCTCAACCAAAACCAGTTTCGCCACAAAGCACAATTGGTTTACGCCTCATTCGCTTCTTATTCTCATGAACCCCCCAAACCCCATGCCACAATCTTCAAGTAAATACTTCATGTTCTTCTCGTTTCTCACAAGTTAATTTGGCTGCAATCTCAAAAAACCAAGCTACCTCCGAGCAAGTAGATCTTAGCGAAGGAACAATGGTTCTTAGAAGAAACCGGATCTCAATGAAAAAGAAAACCCACCAGGAAAAAAAAATAAGAAAATGAAGTATAACTCAGGCAGCCAAACTGCAGAAGCAGCGCGAGGAATTAAAGATCGCAAATAGAGAAAGTGATAAAAGAAAAGGCAGCGTGGTGTGGGTATTTGATATTTGGGTTTGGTTGATTTGCAGTAAGGGAAAGAAATAGCAGTTGGTGGTGACGGCACTAGTAGTAATATTACCTTAAGCTCACCATATCCTTCTCTCTCATGTACAATCCTATAGTCATATAGTCATACACTCATACATATTCTCTCTCTCTCTATCTGCTCTTCTGCTCCAATCAATCAAAACACAACCGCCATTATTTTCGCTGTCTTTTTAAGAGCAAGGGAGAGAGAGGGTGTACTAGTACTATACTACCCATTTACCCAATGTTCTTAAGATTATATATTTATTTACAGTATTATATATTATTTTAACTTTTTATTGTGAGTTTTTGTTTAGAGTAAATCAGTACATTAATAATTTAATTTAAAAAAATAAAATGTTCAAAGTATATTTTTGGTCCTATAACTTTTGCTTGAATCTCATTTTTGTCCCATAACTTTTTTTGTTACAATTTTGATCTCATATCTTTTGTTCAAGTTACAAATTTGGTCTTATATCACTTTTATTCTTATATCTTTTAGTTAAGTTACAAAATTGATCACATATCTTAACAAAAAGTTTTATATTCAAATTAAGAATTGAGCAAAAATTATGAAATTAAAAGTATACTTTGAGCAAATAAAATTATAATAATTAATTTATTTAATTATAATTAATAAAATTTATTAGTAAATTAGATATGCTTTAAAATCTTTTTACATTATACTTAATAATTAAAATTAAAAATTATGTTGACCATTAAACTTAAAAAAAATAAATTAAATTAATTATTATTTCAATTTTAGAGCTAAAATTTATAAATTAATCTATTAAAAATTAAACTGAAAATTTTATCGTCTATCAGAAATTAAATAATTTATTTCTTTTTATTATGCCAATAAAATATAAAAAATAATAATTTTTTTATTATTACAATCATTATTGTACTGTTATTTATTGGAAAAGATTTGTTTTGATATGCATGGACTCCATCGTATTTATTGATACAGATATGATAAATTGATTTTCAAAGTAAAATGAGTAAATCTTAGAATTTAAATAATTTTTTGTTTGTTTATAGATGCAAAGTAATACTTATTAGGTTGTAATCATTTTCCACGTAGCAATATCCTATAAGTTGTTGGTGCTCAAGATTTTTAACGAGAGGAGGAAAGAAGATCCGTTAGAATACTTTAGCCTCGAGTCTACTCAGTATTATTTTTTCATCAATTTATAATTAGATTAGATTAGATTAGATTTTTTTTTTTTGGTGTCTATAATTATATTAGATTTTTGTTTATAGGAATCAGGTAATTACTCCTAATTCATTAGAGATTATTTTTAAGTATATATTATCGAAATATATTTTGTTTTATTAATAAAATATTTTTTATATATTTCAATTGAATTTGAGATATCGTATTTAAAAAAATTAATTATTAATAAATATTAGATCTAACAAAAACAAAGTTAATACCTCATAAATTAATGAATTAAATTTAAAACTCTATAAATATATATATATCTATATTTAGTTTTCAATAGTATACAAAATAATTATTTATCAACTATTTTAAACTTTATATATATTTTCATTTTGAAGAGGAAAAGACGTTGGGGATTTTTTTATAACAAGATCAAATATATTAAATAAAAGTCAAACGGTACTTACAATGATCAGAGACTTCAAAACTGATAAATAAGAAGAATACGTCATAAATATTGTTAAACTATAAGTCGAATCGGGCTCATAAATCGTTCTTATAAAGAACACTGATCCTATAAGGATAATATCTTGAGGATGAAAAATATCACTAAAAGTGTTGTCAACAAAAAGTTTACTATTATACATATCTTTTAGCAGCAATAAAATCAACTTCACTATCAAAGAAACCATCAACTTCATCAAAAAGATATAAATGTCGAGAACGAAATCTGAAAATCTAAAGAAGCTTAAAACTGAACACAACAAAAAGAAAAAAGAATAAACACTATCAATCAAGGGGGATTAAGTCCGGTCGATTATTTAAGNCCTCACATGTTGCTGTCTCTAACATATCTAATAATGTAATATCTACTCATGTGCCTTCTTCAGCTACTTGTTTTGTGCAGGACATTGGCGCCATCGATCCTCTATCTCCTCCAACTTCTCAATCCACAGCAAATACCCCCTCTTCTTCCACCAAAACACTCACTCCAACTACATTACCCTCACCCAATTTATCTCCCACTACCTCTCCATCCTCATTGTCCCTATATACACCTTCATCCACTGCCTCCTCTAACTCCATTATCACCACACCTCTGAAAATTAATGACCACACTATGGTAACTCGAGGCAAAATGGGAATCTTCAAACCCAAAGCTCTACTCTCCACTGTCGAACCTCGTTCTGTTCGGACTGCACTCCTTGATCCTCGCTGGAAACGTGCAATGGAAGAGGAATACAATGCTCTGCGCGTCAACCACACTTGGGATCTGGTTCCTTTGCCTCCAGGACGCTCTCCGATTGGCTGTAAGTGGATTTTTCGGATTAAACAAAATCCTGATGGAAGTGTGGAACGTTATAAAGCCCGCCTTGTCGCTAAAGGCTTTCATCAAGCACCAGGATTCGATTTCTCGGAAACCTTCAGTCCGGTGATCAAGCCAGTAACTGTACGTGTCATTCTGAGCATTGCTATCACTCATGGGTGGTCTATTCGCCAGCTGGACGTAAATAATGCGTTTTTGAATGGCACTCTCTCAGAAACTGTCTACATGACTCAGCCACCTGGGTTCAGCAATGGGGATTCGAATATTGTATGCAAACTCAATCGGTCTCTCTATGGTCTACGACAGGCACCTCGTGCGTGGTTTCAAACGTTAGCAACCACACTTATTTCCCTTGGGTTTGTCAATGCTCGAAGTGACTCGTCGCTGTTCATTCAATTTTCGGGTTCCTCTGTCTTGTACATACTGGTTTACGTCGACGACATCATCATTACCGGCAGTGATTCCGCTGCTGTTCAGCGAATGATTGATCATCTCCATCGAAGATTTGCATTAAAAGACCTTGGATCACTTCATTATTTCCTTGGCATTCATGTCGATCGCATTTCGTCTCATGCTCTGCTCATGCGCCAAACTAAATACATTGATGATCTACTTGGCAAGACGAACATGTCTGAGGCGAAAGCTCAGCCCACTCCCATGGCGTCTACAGTTCGACTTCCTGCTGATGGCACAAGCAGCTTTCCTGATCCCAGCCTCTATCGTTCCACAGTTGGTGCTCTGCAGTATCTCTGCATCACGCGCCCCGACATAGCGTATGCTGTTCATAAGGTGAGTCAATTCATGCATGCTCCCCTTGAAGATCACTGGCAGGCCGTTAAACGCATTTTACGCTACTTACAAGGAACACGGGACTTGGGTCTTCATCTCCGAGCTTGCTCCAATTTTCGTGTGTCTGCCATGTCCGACGCTGACTGGGCTGCCGATATCAACGATCGAAGGTCCACTTCTGGCTACTGCGTCTTCTTTGGCGACAATTTAGTCTCATGGTCGTCGAAGAAGCAACCCACTGTCTCGAGGTCGTCGACGGAGGCCGAATACCGTGCTCTGGCGTTAGCTGTCACCGAAGTCACCTGGCTTCAATCTCTGTTATCAGAACTTCGACTACCTCAGCCTCAATCTCCTCCATTACTATATTGTGATAACATGAGTACGGTTCTCCTATCTGCTAATCCCATCCTTCATGCTCGCACTAAGCACATCGAACTGGATTTATATTTCGTGCGCGAGAAGGTTCAGAAGCGACAAATCGTCATCAGTCATGTATCTTCTCAGGACCAGCTAGCTGACATACTAACGAAACCTCTTCCTAAGTCTCGCTTCATCCTTATGCGTGGCAAACTCAGCCTTCTTCCTTCCCCGCTGAGTTTGAGGGGGGATATTGATGACAGTGCAAATAATAAGAAGCACACCTCAGCAATCATCACGTGATTCATTCCAGCTGTTATTCCTTGCACATGTCTGTATTCATTCTGTTAGCATAGCAGCAGAAGTTTCCAATTCTTTCCAATTCGGTTAGCAATTAGGACAGCACATCATTGTGTAGAATATTCTATTTGTGGATATAAATCATGTACAATTACAATGTAAATGTGTGTGCAGAATTCATTCAATAGAATTGATTATTCAAAACTTCCTTTCTTAGACTCAATCATGGTATCAGAGCAATCACAGGGTCTAGCGACCATGGCCCAATCTCTCTCTAATTCTTCTCCTGCACCTACAATCACTCCCTCATCTGCTTCTTCTTTATCTCTTGCGTCTGTCAATCACAGATATGGTCCTCACCCAATTTCTGTCAAACTTGAAGAGAATAATTTTCTACCCTGGAAACAACAGGCCTTAGCCACCATTAAAGGTCACAAACTCTTCTCCTTTCTTGATGCGAATTCTGTCATTCCCCCACAGTATGCCACTGATGCTGATGCTGCTGCACAAACCGTTACTGATGCTTATGCTCTCTGGGAGCAACAGGACCAGTTGCTCATGTCCTGGCTTCTCTCCTCCATGAGTGAGGGAATGCTTACTATGATGGTTGGCTGTGTTCATGCCTCTGAAGTTTGGAATCGGCTGGAAACTTTCTTTGCTTCTCAGACAAAAGCAAAGGCTAAGCAGTTCAAGACTCAACTGCGAAATCTCAAAAAGGGAACTCTGAAAATGCATGACTATCTTCTAAAGGTAAAACACCTTGTGGACAGTTTGTTTTCTATAGGCTCACCCATTACTGTTGCAGATCACATTGATGCCATTCTTGATGGTCTTCCTGAGGAATACACTGCGTTTATCGTCTCAGTCACCTCACGTTCCGATCCTTACTCTGTCCATGAAATTGAGAGCTTACTTGCTGCCCAAGAAGAACGCATTGAGAAATACAAAAAGGACCAAGATGCTGTGGTTACCCTTAGTGCCAATTTGGCTCAAACCTCACTAAAATCTTCACAAACACGCTCTCCTACTCCACCCTTACTTCCAACTCCTAACCAATCTCCCTTTCGTGGCTTTAACAACAACTCTGGTGGCCGAAATCCTACTGGTGGTCGTGGAGGTAACAATTTTCGTGGCAGAGGTAGAGGTGGTAGATTTTCTCCCTCTAACAGACCTCAATGTCAACTATGCAGTCGCACAGGCCACATGGCGTGGCAATGCTACCACAGATTCAATCAAAATTTTGTTAGCCCTTTTTCTCACTCTTCTCCATCTTCCTCAACTCCTACTCCAGCTTCTCCCATGTCTGCCATGATGGCCACCCCTGATACTGTCTTTGACTCAGCTTGGTACCCAGACTCAGGAGCCAGTAACCACATCACTTCCAACATGAATCATCTCTCTGGGCGCACTCCATACAATGGTACTGATCAAATCTATTTAGCTAATGGCACAGGTATAGATATTCATCACATTGGGTATGCTAGTGTTCAGCAACATTCCACTCCCCAACCCCTTCATCTTAATCATCTTTTACATGTTCCCAGTGCATTTAAAAATCTTCTCAGTGTCTCTAAATTTGCAGCTGATAATAATGCTTATTTTGAATTTTATCCTCACCAATGCTTTGTCAAATGTCAGGCAACACATCAGGTTTTGCTCAAGGGGACAATTAAAGATGGCTTATACTCCTTCCCTGATCTTCATGTTCTCTCACACTCTCATCCTTCACCTGCTAATGCTTCTAAATTCACCCTTGCTGCCACCACTAAGTCTCGATGTTCCAAGGAGGATTTTCAATTATGGCATTATCGATTAGGCCATGCTTCTTTCCCTATAGTTAACAAAGTTTTATCATATTGTAATTTGCCTACTCTAAATAAAGAACTAATCTCTACTTGCTCTTCTTGCTGTCTTGGTAAATCACATCAGTTACCATATACTCATTCTACATCCTCCTATACTCAACCATTGGAACTCATTCATACTGACGTTTGGGGCCCTGCCCCTGTAGAGTCATCAAATGGCTTTAAATATTATATTCACTTCATTGATGCCTGTACCAAATATACATGGATTTATCTTTTAAAGAAAAAATCTGATGTTCAGTCCATTTTTCTTCAATTTAAATCAATGGTGGAGCTTCAATTTGACACTAAAATAAAAGCAATTCAATCTGACAATGGGGGTGCATTTTTAGCACTCACAAAACATCTTAATACATTTGGCATTCAACATCGTCTTTCCTGTCCACACACACCTCAGCAAAACGGCACTGCTGAGCGTAAGAATCGCCACATTGTCGAGTTAGGATTATCTATGCTTGCACATGCATCCATGCCATTACAATTTTGGGATGATTCTTTCTTAACTGCAGTTCACATCATCAATAGACTTCCAACTCCATCTCTACGCCATCTTACTCCATTTGAAAAATTATTTCACAAATCACCATCATACACTCATCTACGTGTTTTTGGCTGTGTCTGTTATCCAAATTTACGTCCATATAACTCCACTAAATTACAATTTCGTTCTATTGCTTGCACTTTTCTGGGATATAGTCCAAAGCACAAAGGATTTAAATGTCTTAGTCCCACTGGGCGAATTTATATATCTCGTGATGTTGTATTTGATGAAACTAAATTCCTATTCTCTCAACAACAACCTGTGTGTGCTGCTGTGTCCCCCTCTATTCCTTTAATTTCAACCCCCCCATCCATTCCTGTCATTTCTCCCTCACATGTTGCTGTCTCTAACATATCTAATAATGTAATATCTACTCATGTGCCTTCTTCAGCTACTTGTTTTGTGCAGGACATTGGCGCCATCGATCCTCTATCTCCTCCAACTTCTCAATCCACAGCAAATACCCCCTCTTCTTCCACCAAAACACTCACTCCAACTACATTACCCTCACCCAATTTATCTCCCACTACCTCTCCATCCTCATTGTCCCTATATACACCTTCATCCACTGCCTCCTCTAACTCCATTATCACCACACCTCTGAAAATTAATGACCACACTATGGTAACTCGAGGCAAAATGGGAATCTTCAAACCCAAAGCTCTACTCTCCACTGTCGAACCTCGTTCTGTTCGGACTGCACTCCTTGATCCTCGCTGGAAACGTGCAATGGNATAATTCAAAATTAATAGGTCAAATTCGAATTTGAGTCTCAAAGATCAAATCTTGAGATCAAATCTTAATTTGCTCAAATCTTATTTCACAAATCCCCTTCATACACTCATCTACGTGTTTTTGGCTGTGTCTGTTATCCAAATTTACGTCCATATAACTCCACTAAATTACAATTTCGTTCTATTGCTTGCACTTTTCTGGGATATAGTCCCAAGCATAAAGGATTTAAATGTCTTAGTCCCACTGGGCGAATTTACATATCCCGTGATGTTGTATTTGATGAAACTAAATTCTTATTCTCTCAACAACAACCCGTGTGTGCTGTTGTGTCTCCCCCTATTCCTTTATCTTCACCCACACCATCCATTCCTGTTATTTCTCCCTCACATGTTGCTGTCTCTAACATATCTAATAATGTAATATCTACTCATGTGCCTTCTTCAGCTACTTGTTTTGTGCAGGACATTGACTCAGCTCCCTGGTTTCAGTACTGGTGACTCTAATGTTGTATGTAAACTCAATCGGTCTCTCTATGGTCTACGACAGGCACCCCATGCATGGTTTCAAACGTTAGCAACCACACTTGTTTCCCCGGGGTTCGTCAATGCTCGAAGTGACTCGTCGCTGTTTATTCAATTTTCGGGTTCCTCTATTTTGTACATACTGGTTTACGTCGACGATATCATCATTACCGGCAGTGATTCCACTGCTGTTCAACGAATGATTGATCATCTCCATCGTCGATTTGCATTAAAGGACCTTGGATCACTCCATTATTTCCTTGGAATTCATGTCGATCGCATTTCGTCCCATGCTCTGCTCTTGCGACAAACTAAATACATTGATGATCTTCTTGTCAAGACGAACATGTCTGAGGCGAAAGCTCAGCCCACTCCCATGGCGTCTACAGTTCGGCTCCGTGCTGATGGAACAAGCAGCTTTCCTGATCCCAGCCTCTATCGTTCCACAGTTGGTGCTCTGCAATATCTCTGCATCACGCGCCCCGATATCGCATATGCCGTTCATAAGGTGAGTCAATTTATGCATGCTCCTCTTGATGATCACTGGCAGGCCGTTAAACGAATTTTACGCTACTTACAAGGAACACGGGACCTGGGTCTTCATCTCCGAGCTTGCTCCTCTTTTCGTGTGTCTGCCATGTCTGACGCTGACTGGGCTGCCGATATCAATGATCGAAGGTCCACTTCTGGTTACTGCGTCTTCTTTGGTGACAACTTAGTCTCATGGTCGTCGAAGAAGCAACCCACTGTCTCGAGGTCGTCAACGGAGGCCGAATACCGTGCTCTGGCGTTAGCTGTCACCGAAGTCACCTAGCTTCAATCTCTGTTATCAGAACTCCGACTACCTCAGCCTCAATCTCCTCCTTTACTATACTGTGATAACATGAGTACGGTTCTCCTATCTGCTAATCCCATCCTTCATGCTCGCACTAAGCACATCGAACTAGATTTATATTTCGTGCGCGAGAAGGTTCAGAATCGACAAATCGTCATCAGTCATGTAACTTCTCAGGACCAGCTGGCTGACATACTAACGAAGCCTCTTCCTAAGTCTCGCTTCATCCTTATGCGTGGCAAACTCAGCCTCACTCCTTCCCCGCTGAGTTTGAGGGGGGATATTGATGACAGTGCAAACAATAGGAAGCACACCTCAGCAATCATCACGTGATTCATTCCAACTGTCATCCCTTGCACATGTCTGCATTCATTCTGTTAGCACAACAGCAGAAGTTTCCAATTCTTTCCAATTCGGTTAGCAATTAGGACAGCACATCATTGTGTAGAATATTCTATTTGTGGATATAAATCATGTACAATTACAATGTAAATGTGTGTGCAGAATTTATTCAATAGAATTGATTATTCAAAACTTCCTTTCTCAGACTCAATCACATCCCACATACCAATGCCAGGTTATATTTATCATCTCAAGTTATACTCAATATTAGTGTTCCTTACTATTAATCTTCCATTTTACTGTCTTCAAACGAATGAGAGTTAACCCCAGAGTAATTTTTGTTATGAGTTTATTATGTTTTAAAATTTATGTATGATTTAGTGCTTGATGGCTAGTTGATAGTTGTTCTGAGTAAAATTGCTTGCGATTTAGGCCTGTGCAATAATCCTTTGGGTTGGGTCTTTGTCGGTCTCTCTGACATGCTTCTGGCGTCCTGCCCGGTAGTTATGGGAGTGCCTTCCCTTACTACCACTTTAACTATAAAAAAAAATTATGTATGATCATTAAAAAAGTATTTATATTCATATAAAAGTAAAAATATTAATTTCAGAATTATAATTCTTCACAAAATTATCTAATACCTTCTAAGTTAAAAAAAAACATTTCTTTAAAAAGACAACCATTTCTATTGTAGAGGTGAAATATTTAATAGTATTATGATTGTTTATAGTTTACCATGCAGTTTAATATATATAATGAAATTACATAATTTATTTTTAAATAATTATAAACTAATTATAATATTTTAAACAATAATATTAATACATTATTTGAATTAAGAATATTTATTTATTCTATATTATACGATTTTAAGTTTTTTTAATTGTTGATCTTTCAAAATATATTTTAAATAAATCTTGGCATAAATTATTAAAAAGAATATCAAGTGATAAACTAGAAAATGGACAAGCTTACCTAGTTCAACAAATGTCGGCTGTAAGAGGGATTTGATTGTCTAAGTACTTGCAAGAACTTCACAGGGGGCCTTGCGAAGAATACTCTGACGCTCAAGTTAGTGTATGAGAGATGTGAGAGCAAGAGAATTCTGAAAGGTGAGAAGTAGCTAACCTTAGTCTGCTGGGTTGAGCTCTATTTATAGACCAGGGGGAGAGTGGTGGCCAACGCGCGGGGCGCACCACGTAGTCAGGCACGATCTCCACCAGCGGGAGTGGTGGAGACCGAGATTTGCGGGACAAGGCAATCGTGGATGATTGCGTGTCGCGTTACTGGGCGGGCGCCAGGCGATTGGAGAGCGTGGGTATGACTAAGTCCGTGGCCCACGATCTCCACCAGCGAGGATTGCAGAACAAGGCAGTCGTGGGTGACTGCGTTAACCTGGAGGCGCGCGCCATGACCCTGGATGGAACACGACTGCCCCTAAGTGTGCAGGGGGCACTCGATTGGCTCGTGTGCGCCTTGCCAGGTTTGGAGGGGAGAAGAGGCCCGGTTCAAGGGCCATTTAGGCGTACGCCCAAATAGTGATGTATCACAAGTCCCTCCTTAAAGAAGTCTACGAGCGTGTTCGTCGTACGAATCTTTCAGGCGTGTAAGGTGATATGCTTGAACCGCGTGTGACGGACTCAATGCTTTGGTCATGCGTAATTTTCAGGTGAACGCCCAAAATGTATAGGAGTACTTGTCCCCCAAAATGTTGGCGCGCGCCTCCACTCTCCCCCTGCTCTATAAATAGAGCTCAACCCAGCAGACTAAGGTTAGCTGCTTCTCACCTTTCAGAATTCTCTTGCTCTCACATCTCTCATACACTAACTTGAGCGTCGGAGTATTCTTCGCAGGGCCCCCCTGTGAAGTTCTTGCAGATACTTAGACGATCAAATCGCTCTTGCAGCCGACATTTGTTGAACTAGGTAAGCTTGTCCATTTTCTAGTTTATCATTGTCACCGTCTGTGGGGAAACCTCACGCCGTGTGTTCATCATCAACACGTGCTCCCCACCATCTTTTCCATACGTGAGCCCTCACGCTCACCTTTCTTGCTTTTCATCAAAAGCTAACTGACAGACGTTTATCTTATTGAACTAGGTGAACCATATCTTGCTATGACTAACATCGAGGACTCCCCCCATGATCACCTTCTGGAGGACGACCCCTCTGACTCCCAGGAGCACACCCCGGGACCTCAGGAGGGCCACAGACAGGATGAACACAGAGACGAGGGACCCTCTCGAATTGCACCACCTGTGACCCAAACGGGCGCCACGGGACTGACATTCGAAGCTCATGACATCATGTCCATTTTCCGTGGGATGATGAAAGATCAGACGGACGCCCTCCGTCGCGAGTTTCAGAATCTCTCCATTCACAACACTCCCAGTGGGACCCCCCAAGGTTCCAACCCGGCCCGCCGCCACACTACAGCGGGTTCCGCTCAGAACGTCTCGGCCGTCGCAGGCTTCGAGGATGAGCTAGGCACCTTCATCCCTCAGAAGGGGCCTTTTGCGCTGTCTACTCAGCGCGACATCCTTCCACAAGGCTTTAAAATGCACGTAAAGATTACACCATACGAGCCCGCCGCGGATCCAAACTTGCATATGAAGGCATTCAACGCCGCTTTCCAGTTGGCATCCATCACCGAAGGGAAAAAATGCAAGCTATTTCCGACCACTCTCGGCCCGGAGGGCCTTCATTGGTACGCCCGCCTCCCAGACTACTCCATCAGCACATTTGAGGAGTTGGAGGCCGCCTTCCTCAAAGGTTTTGCCACGAGTATCATTTATAAGAAGCCGTCGACCGTGATGGTAGACCTGATTCAAGGTTCCAGCGAGAGTCTCCGGGACTTCCTCAAGCGTTTCTCCGAGCGCTGCCACGAGGTCGAGGACTTGGAGGATAGCGTGGCCATCCACGCCTTTAAACAGGGACTCCGGCTCAGAAACGTATCCAACGAGTTGGTGCTCGCCAACCCAAAGACGCTAGAATCATTGCTCAAGCAATTCAGCAAATTTATCGTTAAGGAGGACAACCAGTTCGCCTCCAAGAGCCGCTTCAACAAAATGAAGGACACCCAGAACGGTCAGCCTGCCGGCCATAGTCAAAACGGGAACGGAAAATGGAAGAGGCACGATCGCCCTTCATCTTCATCCCAGGGATCATCTCGCCTGCATTTCACGGGCAAATTCCCAACATACCATATTCTCACTGTTTCCAGATCAGAAATCTGGCGCGCCTGCTGTACGCTCGATATCTTCCCTATAGCGAAGCCTTTCCCTGTTAAGCCTGGTCGCCCAAGAGATACCAACAAGCATTGCAGATATCACAACGGCTACGGCCACACCACTGACGAGTGCATCTCCCTAAAAGATGCCATTGAGCAGCTCATCTGCGACGGCCACCTGGCCGAGTATAAGCAGAAGAAGAGACCAGAGTCCGATAGGGACGCCTCTCAGCTTAAAAATAGGAAGATTGCCGAGGACGGGAGCGGCAATACCAAACAGAGTGAAGCGCCCGCCAGGAGTGTGATCAACACCATCTTTGGTGGGATTCACTGGCACAAGACGCCCCACAATCGCAAAACCATCATGTGGTCGATCATGTGCATGCACTACACCAACAAGCGATCCCACGAGGACATCCACGCGCCAATCACTTTCACCTCTGATGAGCTGATGCCCGTCGAGTACGACGAGCCCAATGTCATCACGGCGCGCATTGGCGAGATTGACGTGCGAAGAATCTTAGTGGACCAGGGTTCATCTTCGGATATCCTGTACTTCCACGTCTTTGAACATCTGGGTATCCCTCTAGGCGCCCTGAAGCCTTTCCACGAGCAGGACTAGGACGCCCATCGAAGGAGTCCTGGAAGCCAAGCTGACGCTAGAGGGAGATGGAACTCTCCCCAGAACATCCGCCATCTATGCAAGCTTCATCGTTGTGGCCGCCCCATCCGCATACAACGCAATCCTCGGACGCTCGATTCTGAATGTTTTCCGAGCCGTGATCTCCACCACTTATTTACTGATGAAATTTCCAACCCGGTGGGGGACGACAAGTCTCTGAGGCGACCAACTTGAGGGTCGCCGATGCTACGCAGCAAGCTTAGCCCGGGTCACGATCAACCTCGGCTACTAGACTGGCCCATTTATGGAAGGAAAACCAGACTCTCCTCCCCCGGAGACCGCTGGAGAGGACGCAGACAAAAGCGCAACAACAGAAATAACGAACCTACGTTATGAGGTAGACCGCGCCAGCGGCTGACGCCTCCTAGATCTGTAGCTAACTCTAAATGGGTGGACTAGCCGCCCGGCCTTAAGATTAGTTGCAATCTTTCCTTTCTGTCTGTTAAGTTTCTATGTTCGTTTTCCCCTCCCCTAAAATGCTTAAAGCCTGGCTTTATCATTTCTATGTACGCTCCGACCTACCCATGGCGGACAAGTTATTTACTTAACGACATCATTTCCCCTTACGAAGTATCTTGCAAACTCTTTAATTACACGTATCTTATCATACGTTTTAGGTAGAGGGCGCACGCCCCACACCTTCGGACGCGCTTGTCCAAATTCACTTCCCCGGGCACCCGGAACGAACAATGAGCATTTCAGCAGACCTACTCGCCCAGCAGAAAGCCAAGCTATCCGACTTCCTGCTCGCCAATGGCGATATCTTTGCATGGTCCGCCTCGGACATGCCCGGTGTCGACCCCAAATTGGTCATGCATTCACTCGATGTGGATGACCGCCGCGGGGTGTTCCAAAAGAAGCGAGTCCTAGGGTTAGAGGGGTAGCTCGCCGCAAAGGAAGAGGTTAACAAGTTGTTGGCGCCGGCTTCATACGGGAGACCAAATATCCCACCTGGCTGTCCAATGTCGTTCTGGTCCCCAAGCATAATGGCAAATGGCGAATGTGCGTGGACTTCACGGACCTGAACAAGGCGACCCCTAAGGACCTTCACCCGCTCCCTAGCATCGACAAGTTAGTGGACAACACCTGCGGGTACGCCACTTTGAGCTTCCTTGACGCCTTTTCATGCTATAACCAAATAAAGATGAACCCTTAGGACGTCGACAAGACGGCCTTCATTACTGAACATGGTATCTACTGCTACAACATCATGTCGTTCGGCTTGAAGAACGCAGGCACCACATACCAGAGAATGATGGATCGTTTCTTCAAGGACAACGTAGGCAGAAATATTGAAGTCTATGTCGACGACATGGTCGTCAAAACAAAGGCTGGCGGCGACCACCTTGATGACTTGCAGGAAATCTTCCAGATTTTCCGCCATTACAGGCTACGCCTCAACCCGGCCAAGTGCGATTTCGGGGTCGCCGGGGGCAAATTCCTGGGCTTCATGATCTCCCAGCGTGGGATAGAGGCCAACCCAGATCAATGCCAAGCCATTCTCGACATGACATCACCAAAAACTCTGAAGGAGGTACAACACCTCAACGGGCGCATAGCCGCGCTCCATCGCTTCCTGGCAAGGTCGGGCGACCGATGCTTACCCTTCTTCAAAACTCTTAAAGGAGGAAAAAACTTCACTTGGACCACCGAATGTGAAAAGGCATTCCAAGAGCTGAAGACGTATCTAAGCAGACCGCCCATACTCACAACCCCAACGCTAGGCAAGCCGATCTATGTATACCTTGCCGCAACCGATGTGGAAGTGAGCTCCGTCTTGATCATCGAAGACAAAGACGAACAACGACCCATCTATTTCTCCAGCAAAGTGCTCACGGGCGCCGAGACCCGATATCACTTGCTGGAAAAGCTAGTATATGCACTACTCGTTTCCACAAGGAAGTTGCGACTGTACTATCAACAGTATGTGATAATCGTCCGGACGGACCGCCCCATGAGGCAAATTATTCATCAGCCCGACATTGTGGGCCGCCTCGTAAACTGGTCGATCGAGCTTTCTGAATTTCGACCTCACTTTTGAGCCTCGGCGTGCGATAAAGGGGCAAGCTCTCACTGACTTCGTCGCAGAAATGACGCCCGCCAATCCAACCTCCACTACCTGGAATGTTTACATAGATGGCGCTTCGTCCGTCAAGCTTCGCGGTGCAGGAGTCATCGTCAAGTCGCCCGACGGTTACGCCATCGAACAGGCTATCGACATATGCTTTCCTGCCACAAATAATCAGGCGGAGTATGAAGCACTCATTGCCGCCCTCGAACTCGCCATGGGCATGGGCGCCCAGGACATTCACGTCTACAGCGACTCCCAGCTTGTAGTCGGACACATGAAAGGAGATTTCGAGGCCAAGGAACCCACTATACTCAAGTATGTGGAAAAGGCACAATACATCCTCCGTCATCACATCTGGTCCGCCCAATTCACGCACATCTTGCGTTCTAAAAACACCAGGGCAGATGCTTTGGCCAAGCTAGCCTCTAAGCCGGACGCTAGAAGCCACTCTTCCATCATTCGCACCACCTTGGAACGCCCATCGATTGAAGGGCAAATGGTCCTGGCTGTTGAGACAACTCCTGACTGGCGAACACCAATCATGGCTTACATCGGAAATGGAACTCTCCCGCCTGACAGGAACGAAGCCCGAAAGTGTTGGGAAATCACAGATCAAAGCGCGCAGCGGAAGCGAAGGAAAAAGTAAAAAAAAATAATTAATTAACCTTAATGGCGCAGTGCTTATGATTTCCTACAGGATCCACTAGTTGAATTTAAACCGGTAAAGGAAGAAGTATACCTCATGTGTTTCAATCGGTTCGGTTGAATGGTGCGATTCCGAGAAGTCCACTCCAAGCGTCCTTCCTCCGCCGGTAATCCACACGAACAGTTTGCTGACACCAAGGTGCTAGCCTTCAGTTCTTTTCTCCAAAAGAACTCGGGACTCCAATCTACGGTTCTTGGTGATCAAGAACAATTCTTGAACCAAGACTCTAGGTGGCGCAAGAAACAAGAGCCTCTCTTGTTTTCTCTCTCAAAACCCTAGTTTTGGGACAAGTTGAATTCTCTCTCTCTCTTGGAGAAGTTCGACTTTTCTCTCTATTTTAGGGTTAGTCAATTTTTCCTCTTGTCTCACAAAGGAAAACACAAATCTCACTTGTGTGTCAAGTCCTTTTGTGTAAGTCGACTTACTCCCTTAGTTATAGAGCTTGGGGAAATTTGATAATTATAATTAGGGAATCCCTAAATCAATGGATTATCAAATTATAAAATTATGAGATTACAATAATATCACAATTTTAGGACTTGAATTCTTAATTAAAATATTACCTTAATATCTTAATTTGAATTCAAATGCAATCTTTGAGAATCAAAATGGAAGATCCTTCCGTGAAGCGTTGTCTAGATCCTGCTCATGTGTGACCCAGCAGGCCCCACGTGAAGTTGGCATCAAGCCATCTCTATGACTCACAAGTTGAGAGCAGACTCTAGCAAGCCATCACGACTACCCAAAACATGTGAGTTATCGTTTTATCAAAACCGATTTAACCTTAGTACCACCTTGTCATAGACCCTATTGTCACACGATATTTTGGTCTTGGATAAGGCATGGGAAAGTCATCCTTAATCCAAACCATAACTTTCTCGATTTCCTGAGTTAGTCCCATTTTCCTGAGTGGCCACTCTTTCTTTGGACAGACTCATCGAGGGCGCCAGTTAAATATCTCTCATCTCTATCAGGGACAAAATCCCATCTTGGTCAACCACATTCCTCAGCACTGTAATCAATCAAACCCGTACCTAGCATGTATGGCTACCCTGCTACGGGCAACGTTGGACTACGCCAAAGTTCGACAACTACAATGCCGAAATAGTCAAGACCTCAGGTCTAAGGCATCGTGACAGGTGTACAGGAGAGGCTAGCTAATGACTAAACCCATGCAGGACTCTCTGGGTCGGTCCAGCAACTTGTAACCCTTACATATTTGCACCATGACTCTCGTAAAGCATCTAATGCATGTATCTCCATACACCGAGGTCATGCTGGTCTTGGTTCATTCTTGCTCCCACGAGAACAATCGACTAGGGACAGATTTAGATTAATTATCTTATAATTAATCAAGGACGCTATCATAGTAAACATGCTAATAATATGATAACAACATAATTTATCAACTATAAATTAATCAAACATATGTTCAAAACATATACATAAAATGATTGGCCCTAGGGCAGAATCTCCAACAAAGGTCATACGCCGGGCTGCCCACTATTTCTTCTGGGGGAATAACCTTTACCAGCGAGGTCACTCTATGCCTTGCCTCAGATGCGTCGAACCAAACGACGCCCGCCTCATCCTCGAAGAGCTTCACGAAGGACTCAGCGGCTCGCATCAAGCCGCACCCACTCTAAAGCGCAAAGTCCTCATCTCGGGGTACTATTGGCCTTCCATCATCAAGGACGCTACTGAACTGGTGAAAACTTACAGGAAGTGCCAGGAGCACGCTAACCACATTCATATCCCGGGGGAAGATATGCGCCCAATGGAGTCCCCCTGGCCTTTCGACGTATGGGGGATCGATATCCTCAGGCCATTTCCGACCGCCACAGGCCAGCGGAGATTCCTTATCGTTGCAATCGATCTTTTTACTAAATGAATCGAGGCAGAACCAGTCAAATCCATCAGCTCTGCTCAGATGAAAACCTTCGTCTTGCAGAACATACTCTCCCGATTTGGCGTCCCCCAACGAATCATCAATGATAATGGCCGCCAATTCATCAGCGAGTCTTTCCGCGAATTCTGCGCCGAATATGACATCTCCCTGGGAAATACCTCAGTCGAACACCCCTCGACTAACGGGCAAACTGAGCTCGCCAACGACATCATCCTGAACGGATTGAAGCGCCAACTCGACGGCGCCAAAGGTCGTTGGGCGGACGAACTTCCAACCGTCTTATGGTCCTATCGCATCACACCTCAAGAGTCTACAGGCGAGGCGCCCTACACCCTTACCTATGGGTCGCCCGCCATGATCCCAGGTGAGACCGCTTACCTCTCAGACAGAGTCTTGTACTACAACGAGGAGGCTAATCGAAGCTGCAGGGCGATCGCCTTGGACAAACTCGAAGAGGTACGCGAAATCGCCAGCATCCGGCAGGCCGCCTACAAAGAACGCATGGCGAAATACTTCAACAAGAAGTTCAAACACCGGTCCTTTGAGATAGGCGACCTCGTCCTTCGAGACGTCGCCAACGATCGCTTGAACCGCTCGCACGGCAAGCTACACCCTAACTGGGAAGGACCATACCGCATTGTCAAGGTTATTCTAGGGGTCGCTTACATGCTTTCCACACTGGACGGCCGCCGATTAGAAAACCTATGGAACGTCGTGAGCCTTAGAAAGTATCTTGACCGCACGGTCAACAACATTACACTTTGATTCATTTCTTATGTAATTTTACATTCTGTCTTTTTTTTTCATTTTGTTTACTACGTGTAACGATTGCCCCTGCGCTCACGTTAATGCAATTATAGCGTTTCACTCCCCTCACATGACTTGTGTATTGCCTATTCTTATTCCAATTACGTTAATTTAGGCGCAGCCTAATCTAAACAACTTGCAACATGTAAGTTATTCTTATTCCAATTACGTTAATTTAGGCGCAGCCTGATCTAAACAACTTGCAACATGTAAGTTATTTCTGACGCTTCGATAAAGAGCTTGAAAGTAGGAGGGACGCCTCCATACGCTTTCTTTCAGGCGCTCCGCGCGCCCATGAGCCGAGAAGTTGCTCATACGTCATGCTAGACCACCACCTTATGACTGGCTAGCCCCCCAGTCCAATCGCCAACAAAGATGGGTGGACACACATATATACATACTTGCGCAAATAAAATAAACATCTCAAACAGATAAAACAACACATACCATGCATTCAACATATATTTACCAAAATAGGGCCTTATGGCCCGTCACATATTATTTAAGCCGCACGACCAACAAATTCAAAGGGCACAACCGCCCACAAATATCCAATAAAGGGCACACACGCCCTATCCAAATTCAAAAGGGGAACACACCCCCAACTAAATGCAAATTTACAAAAGGATGACCTAGTCATCCGAAATCAAAGTAGTTGTGGCCACCTACGGGACATGCTCGCCACTGCCTTCGCCTCCCTCGCTGTCCGCGGCCACGGCCACGGCCGGATTCTCAACGTCCGCCTTATTACCCGCGGTGCTCAGCACGTCCGCCGGAGGCACGTACCCCTCATCCCCTGGCCTGAGCTGTGACCGCCCCTCTGCGACCTCGTAAGCGTGGATTGTCCAGTTAGCCGCCCTGTCAGGCATCGGTGTGCCAAGCTCATCATCATCCTCGCGCACCCGTATCTCATAGCCGCCCTACCCGTCCGGTAACACCTCGTGGGTGTAGTCGATGCCCGTCTCATTCAGTCCGGGGTTCAGCAAACTTAGCTTCTTGCGGCAGTTCTCGAAGCCACGAGCGGACGCATTCACATAGTACCAGTACCAATGTAACAGCTCGTCTCGACATGCCCGATATATTCTTTGGGCCTCCCCTGCTTGATACGCCTCAAGCTTCTCTTTGACGGCCGCCGCATCACCCCGCTGTGCCGCTGCCTCCCGCACGGCCTCGGCCGCCTATTGTTCTGCCTTTTTCCTTCTCTCTCTCTCTCCCTCTTCTTCTCTTCAAGCTTCTTCACAAGCGCCCTCTGAGCTTGGGCGTCTGCTAAGGCCTTGTCCCTAGAGCTTCCAGTGCCTTCTTCTCCTCGGCACCCCCGGCCGCCTTGGCCTCTGCCCTCAGATGGGCAACCTCCCTCGCTAGATTGTGCGTTAACGTCTGCGAGGCATGGGCAGCCGCAGCAGCCACCATGCTATGTGCCGCCGCATATTCAGCCGGCGGACGCCTGAATGCATCTGCCACCAGGTGGTCGTGCCACTCATAGGTACCCGAAGAATATAGGGATTGGATAGAAGCCACGCCGGAGAACCGTCCTCCATTTGGGTTTGAAGGCAAGTAAGGAAACGGTGTTTCCCCCATTTCATCCACCATCCGAGCTACTGTTCTTGATGAACAGACCAAGCTCTTCCTGAGTCCAATGTATGAACATGCTCAGCTCCTCAAGACCACTCGTGCGTGCCTTCTTGGAAGGTGGAGCCTCTTTCGGAGCAGCGTCCGCCTTCTCCTTGCCCTTAGCACTTTTCTTCTCCTTGTCAGACGGGGACGCATCAATAGTGGCGACAGTGTGAGCCCTCCTCATCCCACCAAGCGTCAGAACCGACGGGCCCGTCCTCGTCTTGGCCGGACTCGCTAACGCTTGCCCACCCTGCCGCCCCGCTGTTCCAACACCAGACTGTGTTGGCGCGCGGGACGACGAAGGCCCTGACATCCTCTGCACAGATCCGGGCGCCCGTGAAGGCGCAGAAGGGGCATGCACCCGAGCTGGTGCAGAAGCCTGTGCCACCGGCTCTAGCCCACCCGTTGGCTCAGCTCAGGCCGCCGCAGCTTGTTGGTCGTCCTCTTCTTCACACCGGTCAAAGCTGCAAAACAAGAAACAATGGTTATAACACAGTCAAGCACCTACAACCTGCTCTCAGTTAAAAGGATAAAACAATATATTACATGTTTGCTCGTAATGCCGATAAAACGAGCAAAGGCGCCTGTCCGCCCAGCGTTCCTCATCACTGAGATGCTCCCTCTTGATTGGGCTCACCCCTATCTTAGCATCCGACCACCCCACAGGAAACTTAGGACGGTCGTCTTCTTCCCTCGCCCACCACGGGCGCCTCAACCCATTCTGCACGATGGGAAAGTACCTATCTTTCCAGTTTTTCCAGTTGCTGACGCCCGCTGGAAACCCGGGCAAACTGCCACCTTTCCTTTGTATTTTCACACGCCCGGCTTCCCTGGGCTTCACAAAAAACCAATATAAAAATAACTTTATAGTGAGCTCTACGCCCACTGCCCACGCTGCATACTACAGGTACCTCAGACTCCGCCAGCCGTTTGCCATCAGCTGCGCCGAGCTACAGTCAAGGTGATTCAGCACATCGACCTCAAAGTCGGTGAAAGGAACATAAACGCCACAATATCGTAACATGACCTCATTGACGAAAAACCCCCGCCGGTGGGTCCACCCGAGCGAGTTGTCGCCGTCCCAGACGCCCACAACCATACCGCTCGCCTCCCTGCCAGAACCCGGCCCAAAGTACGTGATCTGAGCAGACTCCAGCTCACCGTCATCATTAAATCTCGATCGCTCTGCTGGCAGTCCCACAGTCGCCCTAACCTCCGAATTTCCCCACCCCTCGCAGGCATCCCACAACACTGGCTCTCGAGCCAGGATTAATCTCTCCCCTTCAGCCGCCGAGCTAGACAGGTTACCGGTCGACTCATCTAACACTCCGATCGGCTCTTCCTCCGGACCGCACGATATCTCTAACTCCAACTCCTCCTCGGTCGTCTCTGACATAAGTACAGGTTTATAGACAACTATGTCCCAGCAACCCCTATATACGCTCATCGCTTCCTCGGCTCGCGTCTACGTGCCCCTCACACTACGAGCCCGCCTAGCTAGCAACTCGGTCGCCCTTCGTACAGCTTCGTCTAACAAACGGCGCACCACCTCTATATCCACTGAGCTACTCCCCTGTGTGGTCAAACTACTAACGCTACTCAGTTCTTTGCCTTCTTCTAGCTCCCTAAGGACCACCATGGTCTCTAACGCTAGCAAGTAAAATTCAAAGCACAAGGAATTAGGATGTACCTGAAGCCATGGTACGCATGAGTATTGGAAGGTGAACGTTGAAACGTTTTGCAGCGCTCGCCCTAATAATCAACTGCCGCTCTCTTCACAACCTGCAAAAAATGCAAGTGTCAGTACATGGCCAAACATAGCTCGCCATACCCAAAAACACTCCCCGACAACCCGACCGCCCGGTCTAATCATTCTTCCAGATGAGGCAACCGGCCCTAATACCCCACCCACTCATCAACCCCAGGACTCTTCGAGTTCAAACCCATACTCACCCATGAACACGGCAAACACAAGCCCAGAAAACCCAGATTCCTCATGAACATTCATGACTGTGGCAAACACAAACTCAGAAAACCCAGAACCCAAGAACCCCACTCGCACGACGCGGACCAAACCCTAAATCCCCAAGAACACTCGTGCAAACAAGACATGCATTTGCGATTACAAGCCCAGAAATAAGTTTTCCCTTTCAAATCCCCAACCTGTTTCGACTCACCATATCGCGACAAGTACAACGCAGCGAAACATTCGCGGCGATTCTTACCCAGACCCACGAACATCCCATAGAAACCCATCACGGGAGAGTGAAAGAACTTACCAAGAACTGTCGACCTCAGACCGATTCTCGCTCACGATCACCGTGCTTTAAATCCCGCGGCGGTTACACAACTCCAACGACTTAACTCGGCGGTTTCCTCTTTTCTCTCTCCTGGGTTCTTGAATGAGCGACGCAAAGTGTGGGAAGCGTTTCACATTGGCCTTGAATACCCTCCTTGCACGGAAAACGAGGCATTTTGTACTTTTTCAAATTTTTGGCCCCCCGGGTAGCGACATGTGTCTGTGACAAGACAGCGCTCCCTACCACATGGCCGCCTGCCATGGCCACATTGACTTTCCGTATTCCTACGGTGCGCCCGCCAATCCTGTGTTTCCTCTGCGCGGGGGACAAGTACTCCTGTACATTTTGGGCGTTCACCTGAAAATTACGCATGACCAAAGCATTGAGTCCGTCACACGCGGTTCAAGCATATCACCTCGCTCGCCTGAAAGATTCGTACGACGAACACGCTCGTAGACTTCTTTAAGGAAGGACTTGTGATACATCACTATTTGGGCGTACGCCTAAATGGCCCTCGAACCGGGCCTCTTCTCCCCTCCAAACCTGGCAAGGTGCACGCGAGCCAATCGAGTGCCCCCTGCACACTTAGGGGCGGTCATGTTCCTTCCAGGGTCATGGCGCGCGCCTCTAGGTTAACGCAGTCACCCACGACTGCCTTGTTCCGCAAGCCTCGCTGGTGGAGATCGTGGGCCACGGACTTAGTCATACCCACGCTCTCCAATCGCCTGGCGCCCGCCCAGTAACGCGACACGCAATCATCCACGATTGCCTTGTCCCGCAAATCTCGGTCTGCACCACTCCCGCTGGTGGAGATCGTGCCTGACTACGTGGTGCGCCCCGCGCGCTGGCCACCACTCTCCCCCTGCTCTATAAATAGAGCTCAACCCAGCAGACTAAGGTTAGCTACTTCTCACCTTTCAGAATTCTCTTGCTCTCACATCTCTCATACACTAACTTGAGCGTCGGAGTATTCTTCGCAAGGCCCCCCTGTGAAATTCTTGCAAGTACTTAGACGATCAAATCGCTCTTACAGCCGACATTTGTTGAACTAGGTAAGCTTGTCCATTTTCTAGTTTATCATCAAGTAATAGGAGAAATTTAAACAATTTTTTAATTTATTTATTTATATTATATTAAGAAATAAAAAAATTAATAAATAAATAGAGGATTATAAAAAGTTGTATATTTTTTATAAATAATATTTTAAAATAAATAAATAAATTTAAATTCATTATAATGTTTTAAATTTTAAAACGATATTCGGCATGCATAGCCATCAATAATCAATAATAATCAATAATAAATATATCCTAACATTTATGAGTTCATAGTTGTCTAAAATCATAATTAATCAATTGACTAAACTAAACACGACAACAGAAGGCGTTTCCGGTCAACCTGATATTAATGAACATTCTAAAAAATAAAAACCTAAGGAAAAAACCTCCTTTTGGACCTCAAACTATGGCGTCGATTTTTTTTTGTCATAAAACTATTTTTTGTTCCATTATAGTCCTCAATTTTTCACATATATTCCGTTTTAGTCCCCAAAATGTGATCTTGTGATCTTGTCTGACATCTTTCGTTATTTGTATTCTAGACAATTGATAGTCATTTTTCTCTGATGTGTTATAATAAATGAGTTGACAAAGAGAGAAAAATATTTTTAGTTTTTGTTACAAATTGGAGATAAATTTATTGTTAATTTTTTTTTATTAAACTAACAACCTGGTCCCTGAAAGATTATTGAATTGATAAGTTGGTCCTTGAAAGATTGAAATATATAATTTAATCCCTATAAGATTCAAAACGATATACTCTTTAGTTTCTAAAAGAATCAAATAATATACTATTTATTTTATGAAAAGGAGGAACAAATATACTATTTAAATTTTTGGAGACTCAAAAGTGTATTTCAATATTTCAAAACCCAAATTGTTAACTTAATAATCTTTTAGAGACTGAGTTGTTAGTGTACTCTTTTTCTTTCATAGTGAATGTTTTTTCTTTACCAACTCATTTATTATGATACATATACAAGAGAAATAATTCATTTCAAATGTGCAAATCTGAAATAATGACAAAAAAAACTTGACGAAACCATATTTTGGACTAGCTCTAGAACATATGTGGAAATACGACATAAAAAATAGTTTTTAAGACCAAAATGAAATTGGCCTCATAGTTTGAAGACCAAAATGATTATTACTAAAAATTAAAAACATATCAATGAAGAATAAACTAACAATTTGGTCCTTGAAAGATCAAAGAGGTAAAAACTCAGTCCTTAAAAGATTGAAATATACAATTTAATCCCTGAAAGATCAAAACACTATAGTAGTTAGTCCATAAATAATATACCATTTTTAAATTTTTTAAAGACTAAAATTTATATTATTTTAATTTTTTTGAGACTAAATATATATTTTAATATTTTAAAGATGGAGTAATTTGAGTTGTTAGCTGGTAATATTTTTACCAAATTATTAATTTACTCAATCAATTAATCAATCAATGAATCAATACATATCCAAATGAAGGTTTTTTTGTTTTTTTCTTTTGAAAAGCCAAATGAAGTTATACAGCTTTCAAGTTTCAAGTTCCAACCATTTATACTCTCCGTTTCTCGGCAGTTACTGTTATTCTCATCCATCATCATCCTCAAATTCCTTCGTTTCATACTTTTTCATTCATCTTCCTCTCTCTCTCTCTCGGCCTCTCCATTCTGCAAATTAGGTTTTCATTCATTCTTCTTCTTTCTATTTCTATTTACCTTTCACTATCTATTTCTAATTCCTATTCTCTTCCATCGCAATTTATGTCTATTTCAGCACTGGGTTTTTCACTTTTTCGTTTGAGTTTGTGGCTTCTCTTTCATTACGCTTCTTTTTTTGTTCTTAATTTCCCAGTCTCCTGTGTTTGGAGGGAGAGTTCGCTCCTTCAGATTCTCTTTTTTTTTTTTTTCGTTTCTTACTGTTTTTCTTTCGGTTTTCTCTGCAATTGAAGGCGTCGTCTTTTTTTCTATGATCTTCTGGGATTTTGGACTACTGTATTATTGAGAATGCTGGGATATGGGTTGATCCTTGTCTTCCTCGGCTTCTTTGGATTTGTATTTTATCAAGTTTCTGCTCACTGTTTATGTCTATTTCGGCACTGGATTTTCCGTTTGGGTTTGCGTCTTCTCTTTTTGTACACTCCTATTTCCTTAATTTCTCAGTCTTGTTTGGTTAGAACTTTCGTCTGCACTTTCAGTGTCCTTTGCAATTGAAGCAATCTTTTGTGACTTTTGTGACGATTCTTTTCTAATTTCTATGATCTCCTGTCTTTTTCATTTTTCACTTGTACCGAGCACGTTTTTACTCTTGTGGGACTTTGGGCGATGGGAGGGAGTTGCTTCTCTTGTTTTCTGCTTCGGTGTTCTTAAAAGTCTTCAAGATTTAAGTGAAGCATACTTTTACCCATTAAACTATTTGTCATTTTAACTGTTAGGCAATTACTGTTGACGTGTTGAATGAACTATTTCATAGATTTATCAACCGTTCTGTGACTTAGCTGTTGTTTGCTCTATTTTCTTCTCAAGTTTGATGGACTTTTGGGAAGTTTGTTCTGCTAAAGTTGGTGCTTTTCTGTTTCAGGCTCCAGTTATCATATTAATACTACCATTAAAGTTTTCAAGTCTGTGGCTTTGAGACCATAATATGGGGAACTGCGTGGCTAGGGTGAGAATATTTGGATGCTTGAGACTGATTTTTTTGTTTTGTTTCAGTTTTTCTCATTATAAGTTTGAGGCATAAGGCCTTTCTTGTTCTCTCTTTCATATGGGATCATAAACTGTTATCTTCAATAAACCACATGCTCTTACAGCAAAAGCAATGATTGCTGAGTCTGTAGCTCAGAATGGGCATTTTCTTGATGAACTTTTTAGTCTTCAACCTTCCTATATGAATTGCATCATATGTAATGAGTTTAAGATAAATAAGAATTGGGCTGTAAAATAGAAAGAATGGATAAATAAATGTAACAGGATGTGACAACTAATGGAAACTAGGTTAGAATGTAATGGGATGTGACAAGTAATGGAAACTAGGCGAGAATAAGTAATGGGTTATCATTATAGGCATGCTCTATAAACGGAAGGGAGTTTCTAGTTGTAATAACTAAATTTCTATCTTCTGATGGCATGGAAAGCTTGGTGCTTGACACTGCAATTGGAACCTCTAAATAGGGTGTAACTAACTTGACTAGTCCTATTCATGCTTCCACTACAGCCATTTGGTCCATTTATGTTGTAATCTTTTTGTGTCACTCTGTGTTGAATTGAACATATGGAGATGAAAAGATGCAAGAATATGAAGAACATTAAAAGAAGGTGACTCTTGGGTCAAATGGTAACATTGAGAATAACTAAAGGATGATTTTATTATTTAGTTCACCCTGTTTGACTCATTTGTCATGTTTTAGTGATTGTGGGAAACCTAAATCAGAATGATGCAAGTATTCTAATTGTTACCTAATAGTTCATCTTTTGTTAACCTAATAGCCTCATCAGTCCTTACTTTTCAGTTCCTGCCTCCTGGAGGTTTGTGGGATGATAAAAGGGAAGAGTTTAACTGTATGATAGCTATGCTTGCTTTGTGGAACCTCAATGATTCTGTTATTCTGACAGTGTATCAATCTTGATTATACAGTGGCAAAATTAATTGGGATTTTCATGTTTTTAATGCTTGTAGTCTTCAACCAAGGATGATGATTCTGATCATAACGTGGAGTTTGCTGGTGGCAATGTGAATCTTATTACAACTAAAGAATCATGGGACCAAAAAATGGAAGAAGCAAGGAAGGATGGAAAAATTGTAAGTTTCCCTTTCTGTATGTCTTGGGATGACATTTTACCTATTACCATTTTATTATGTTGTTTGGCTAAGCCATTGAATATCTTACCATGTTTCACCTTTCATGTGCATTTTTGGTGATATTAAAAATAATGAGTTTTTTGTACAGCAAAAGCTCTGTAAACTCTAGTCCTTCTAGGAGATTTGATAATTGAGAGTACATTTATAATGATATTTACATTTAAGAAACCATATCAATAAAACATGTCCTATTTTGTTTCTTTTCAATAGATTGAGTACCATGCTGATTTGACAATACCACTTTCTTTGTTTTTGAAAAGCAAATGCTATCTTTTATTTTAGTTTTCATTAAGTTTGGTGTTTGATGAAATCACCGTATCTAATTGACATGTGTCGTAATTTTTATGTGGTAGTAACTGGCCTAACACATGCATTTTCCTATTCAGAATCACTATGTGGCATTAGTTCCTGGCCATTTATTTTGACAAGAAAAATGGAAAGAATTTTCATGTTATTGGAAGAGTAACAATATAAGCTGATAATTTCAAACTTTGGCGATGGTTAGATCCTCTTGTATATTCTTGTCAGTTGTTGGGTCTGCAGGAAAGCTTTGTAAATCACAAATTGACTTGTTTTCATTAAGCATGCTTTTGCTTTGAACTAGTATTGAATTGCCGATGTCAAATTTGTTTCGAACTTGGTTTTCATATATTCTCTGTGCGGATTAGTAACTAAAGGCCACAGGTTTTTGGTATATAAACTGTAGATCCAACCTCATTATCCTTCTATGAAAATACCCACTGCCATTTCAATCACCTTAGTTGCTAGTTTCTCTATATCTTTATCTCTTGCTCACACATATAAGCTAGTATGCACACAGAGACACTCTAAAGTTAAGTCTGTGTTTATTGTATTTCGATGACAGTTTGATTGCTTGTAAATAATTCAGAAGATTGTATTTATACTTTCCTCCCTTTGGATACAAAAAATTCATACTCTAGCTGTGTGCTTAACAGGTGATTGCGAACTTCAGTGCATCGTGGTGTGGTCCTTGTAAGATGATCGCGCCATTCTATTGTGAGCTATCTGAGACATACCCATCTATTATGTTCTTGCTAGTTGATGTCGATGAACTCACTGTAAGTAGTGATATGACGCTATACATATTATCATTTCATACTATGATTTTGTGATTACAGTTAAGTTGTGAGACACATTATGTTTAACTTGTTTGCGGTATGCCTCTTAAATGTGGCTACAAAAGGGTTTCAAGTTCCTCCTGCAATGAACAAATTCCGCTTACATGAATTAGGCCAAAGAGAAGTTTTTTTCGTTGGAAATATATGAATCAAAGACGAAACTTAGTTGCCTAATATTATAGTCCCAAGATTAAATTTATATTGTCATTTTAGCCTTTAATTTTTTTAAAAAATATTTGATTTTGTCTCAAAAAATTCATAATGCAAATTAGTTCTTCCATGAACACTTTTACTTTTATACAACTCAGTCTTCGAAGGGGCTAAATTGCAATGAGTCATGAATTTTCAGAAACTAAATCGATCATTTCAAAAAACTAAGGACTAAACTAGTAGGACTAGTGCCCATATAATTCAGGGACTAAATTGATAGTTTACTCTATAGGAAAATATATGATTCATGACTTTGTTTGTTTGTTTCAGGACTTCAGCACTTCCTGGGATATCAAAGCTACTCCAACTTTCTTCTTTCTCAGAGATGGAAAACAGTTTGACAAACTGGTAGGAGCCAACAAGCCAGAGCTACAGAAGAAAATTGTTGCCATTACTGATTCAGTAGCTCCATCTCAAAAGTGACTTATTGGCATTAGTAAGAAAACATGGGTGTTCTTTTTGTTCTTTTTTTTCCTTCAACTGTGGGTATTGTCCTTGTTTTGCCGTGAGTTTTGTCTTTTGTATTGTGATTCGGCTGTACATATGATAATTGACAATGATCTCTACCATTCAAATTCAAGCCAAAGTATTTAAACAAAGTGTGTCTCTGGAAAGATGATAAAATTGTTGTCATATTGTTTGAATGTTTCACAGCGTTTGTCAGCATTACCTCGTACTTTACATACGAGAAATGTTTCACAACCTTGTCCAGTCATTGTAAAAATCTTTTGGGGTTGATTTTAATGCCAATCGAGTTGGTAATAAAAAGTAGGGGCTGAGTTCTCAAGGTAGAGGGGCCTAAAAGATAATAACAACAATTAAATTTATATATGGAGTTATTTATGTTTTGGCAAAACCATTTTTGGTGTTTCCAAATTATTGGGTTAGTCTCTTAATGGTTCTTATAAATTTGTTGTGAATTGTATTGATGAATTTTGATAGTAGACATAATTTTCTTAGACATAAACTGTGTAATTTTTAACCGAAAATGATGATGTTATATTAATTTGATTAACTTGGGAATGTAATTAAAATTAATAAAATGTTTGAGGCATAATTAATATAATTTGAAAAATACACTTTTGTCATCTTCTTTTCTTCTTTTTCTTTCTCATCCTGTATTTAGAGCAAAAGTTTTTAGATGACATCTTTCATTATTAGAAGAAACATAGGTCATCTTGGATATTACTCCAAAGCTTTATATATCTTCTCCGTTGTAATCTTTCTCCCTTCTTAGATCAAAACCACACTCCCAACTTTTTGCTCTTCCAAACGTGTACAAGAAAAAATAATGAAAAGGATAATTTTGTATAAAATAATTTAAGACTTTCGAGATAAATATAAAATAGATAGATTACTCAATGAAACCTAATTTCGATACAGTAAAGAGATTTGAGGATATATATTATTAGTAAAAGTGCACTTTTGGTCTCATAACTTTTGCTCAGCTCTCAATTTGGTCCCATAATTTTTTTTGTTGCACTTTTGGTTCCATATCTTTTGCTAAAGTTGTAGATTTGGTCCCATATTGCACTTTTGGTCTCATATCTTTGGGTCAGGTTGCAGAATTGGTCTCATATCTTTTGGTCACGTTGTAGAATTAGTCTCATATCTTTGGGCTAGGTGTAGAATTAGTCTCATATTTTTAGATCAGGTAGGACTGATGGTGAAAAATTTTACAAAGATATAGGACCAATTCTACAACTTGACCAAAAGATATAGGACCAAAAGTGATACGGGACCAAATTTGTAACTTTTTACAAAGATATGGGACCAAAAGTGCAACAAAAAAAGTTATGAAACCAAATTGAGACATGAACAAAAGTTATGGGACCAAAAGTACACTTTGACCTATATTTTCACATTAGTGTTAATTATACTTCAAATTTTAAGTTAGTGTCAATTATGTCTTGGAGTTGATCAAATTGATGTCATATCGTCTTTTTTCACTAAACATATGACAAAATCATGGTTTGAGATAAAATTAATCTGACTTCAAAGTATAAAGATATAATTCATCGATTGATCATGTAATTTGAGGGCATTGTACATATTTTCGCTTTATATTTTTATGACAATGTTCATCTACGTCATATGGTAAAAGAATTTTATATTCAAGTTATAAAGATTTTTCCTGAAATTATTTTCCTAATAAGGTCTTTTCATGTTCTTAGATATAATTACCATCTTACTTTGATTACTATATTCCTTGGTATATATGTAGTAGGCTCTTTCACATTATATTAGGAAGTGGGTTTATCAATTCACATAATTTTCTCAATATAGTAGTGTAGGTTTTACGTTTTTGAGCTTTTACCTCTTTTAATTCATCTTTCAAATAAAAAAAAAAAATGTACACATAAATTTATTTATAACTTACCTCAAAAACAATGAATTTTTTTTTTCAGTTATTCATATAATTATCTTATTTTGTTTAATGTGTGAGAAATATTTTCCAACTTCATTCAAATTATGTCTCCAATTCTCAATAGCTTCTTTGCTATCAATTTAATACAGTTAGAATTTTATAACTAGAATCTAACAAAAATATATTCATAGATTGATAATGTTAAGTAGCCGATTCAATGATTCGGCTTCTTAACTTAAATGATATTTTAATTATTTTTTTTAAATCTATAGAAAAAAAATTCTTCACATTATTCAGATTTAATTTTTGATATGACATTTACTTTTTCTTTAAATTTTTTTATCAATAAAATAATGACAACCGAGAAAAAAGTATATCATGTCAACACATTACATCTAAGTTCTTACCTATTAGTAAAATATTTCTAAAATGCACTTCCAGTCATCAATTCCAATCACAGTTAGGGACCCAACTGACATCTTATTTATAATACACTATGAATTATGGTCATCTCATCTCAATGGGCAATGATTAAGTTGGTGATACAAATAATTGTCTTAAACATAGAACAAGATAAAGTTTTCTAAGTTGAGACCAGAACAACCTCCTTACAAATACAATATGACCTCGTGTGTATATATATATATATATTACATTACATAAGCAAAATAAGAAAGAAAGCACAAGAAGAAAGAAAGAATTATACTTGGAAAATGAATTGAAGAACTCAAGTGTAATGATCCTTGTATTGAATTCCTAGTTACACACACGACCTTATTATCCTTTAACGCCCTTTGGGATTCATGATCTGAGAAAAGACAGCACTAGGAGTTAACCCATCAGAGTCTTCACTGGCTAGGCTTCTTCCACCAATGCTCATGCTTATTCCACTGCTTCTGGAGTCACTCACATTACCTTCTTCATAGCCATTATTAGAGTCCTTCTTACCTTTAGAATCTGTTGCTGCACAAAGAGGCTCATCTTCACTTGATATTCCTTCAAAACCTTTCTTCCCACTCTCCTCTGCACTCTCTTGCAGCTGCAAAGCGAATTCGAGGTTCCACAACACATCACCCATTGATGGCCTGTGAATACCTTGGTCATTCACGCATTTCATGGCAGTCTCGGCGAACTTCTTGAAGCACTCCGGTGCTATCTTCGCCTTCAGATAAGGATCGATGATCTGGTCAAGAGTGCCTTTCTTGTGGCAGTGAGCAGCCCACTCGGCTAAGCTCACTTGCTCCTTAGGAAGGGTCGGGTTCAAAGCCGGGCGAGCACACAGTATCTCGAACAGAACTACTCCAAATGAGTAAACATCGGATTTATCGGTAAGTTGCTGTCTCCTGAAATACTCTGGATCCAGGTACCCGAAACTACCCTTAACGACAGTACTGACATGTGTGTTATCCAAGGTAGGGCCGGTTTTTGACAATCCAAAATCAGACACCTTTGCCACCCACTTCTCATCCAGTAAGATGTTTGTTGTTTTCACGTCTCGGTGGATGATGGTGTGCTTGGCACCTGTATGAAGATAATGTAAACCTCTTGCAGCTCCAATGCATATCTCAAGCCTTTTCTTCCATGGTAGTGGAGGCTTTTGGGTTTTGTATAAATGCTCCCGGAGTGTTCCATAAGCCATATAATCATAGACAAGAATCATTTCACAGTTTTCTTCACAGTAGCCAATTAGCGAAACAAGGTGACGATGACGAAGTTTTGAGAGCATTTCAATCTCAGTTTGGAACTCGTGTACCCCTTGCTCAGAAAGTGGGTTACCACGTTTAATTGCTACTTTCATTGCACCACCATCAATTTCTCCCTTGTAAACCTTACCAAATCCTCCCACACCAAGGACCAAAGCCTCATCAAAATCATTTGTGGCAGCCTTAATTTCAGCAAATGAGAAATGGCGACACAGATTTGATGGGAGAGAAGATGTATAACTTCCTGTTGTGTTGGTCTTGGCAGAACCTGCAGAGTGTGAATTACCATAGAGAGAAAGAGGGAGCCAACCAGATGGACCTTCACTTGCACTAGAGTCTTTTCCATGCCTGCGACGACGGGTTACAAAGAAAGCTACAAGCCCTACAAGAAGTAGTAAAACAACTCCCCCACCAACGCCACCGCCAATTATTCCGGTCTGACTCTTTGATTTACTGTGTCTAGGTCTGGCCAATGATGGATCAATGATATCTTGCTGAGGAGCAGGAATAGGATTCGCCCCGGCAAGATTACCAGTACTATCATTAATTTTGAATATCTCCACTCCGTTCAAGAGTGCATCATAAATCTGGGGCTTCTCAGCAGTATCTGGATGTAGTGCAAGCCACATATCCTGCTGTGGTTGGCCATTAGGTAGAGACACAACATAATCCCTATGCACCGGAACACCATTTCCCTGTGGAAGATCATAATTCTTTGCCAAAGCGATAACATCGACCCCTTCCTCCGCAGTTTGATTGCTAAGATATACATTAAACACTCTCTGATTAACCTTGGTTATATTTGTAGTCCCCTCACAAAAATGCAGCCTCACAAAATAAGAAAACCCAGTATCAACCGAGAAAATCCAAGTCAAATTGTAATTTTCGTTAACGTTGGCATTAGGCCCCATTGATCTTGCAGTAGTGTAGACATTAGTAGGAGCAATATAAGAAGGAGTTCCTGGAGGATACTCAATTTTCACCTGTGGATCTGCTGGCTCTGTAACTCCATATCCAGCCCCATACAGGTATGCTGTGTCATCTGACCATGACCTAAACAAACCGGTATCGTGGGACGCTGAGATGTCGTTCCCACCGACATTCAATCGATAAACATTCTCAAGCGCAGTGCTGTTATCAATGGTGTAAGGAGTTTGTGTGCCCACAATCATGGTAGGTATATCAGTGGAACTATAAATATCAGGCATGGACACAACCTCTATCCCATTAACAAATGCATAAGCATTTGAAGCATTCTTAGATGGTGTAAAAGTCACATTTAGCGTTGTATCTACAACGTTGATTAAGTATTCCTTTACAATGAAGGCGAAATTCAAAGCTGCCGTGGTCTGAGCAACACTGAAGTTGTTTAGGAGAGTGTAGGATTGCGAGGTGACGGCGAAACGAGCATCGGAAGCATTAAGGCCGGAATACGAAGCCGGATAGAAGTATAGGCGAACAAACTTCCGGCCGGCAGCCACCGGAAAACTGTATGTGAATTCCGATTGGAAAACTCGAGCAGTCATGTATGGAACTTCAGGTACCTCAGGGTCCTGAGTCGCCGCCGTCGACGTCGAAGATTTTCCGGCCGATGATGTGAACTTAGACCCCACATCGGAGGTCCATTTCCGGCCATCGGTGTCAGTCGAAGATGCCGGACCACCGCAATTCAAAAGTATGTTATCCGTCGGAACATAATCATCGGCTCGAACAAGTTGAATAATAGCTATGAACAAGTAAAGAAATACCGAAACACACCACAAGTTGATGTTCCTCATGACCCAAACACAGAAACAAGCAAGAACCCTAAATTTTGGTTTCAGATATGAAGAAGCAGAACCATGAGAAAAGAAAACAAGAATCTGAAGTTGAAATCACCAAGATCGGAAGGGAAACTCAGTTTGAAACCCAGATTATTCCCAAAACTAGCAAAATTCAGTGCATAGCAAGTAATTCAGGGAGATAAACATGTTTTACTACAAAGAGAAAGCTGTTTGAAGTAAGCAAGAGAATGATTGAAAATTTACCTTTGAAGGAAAGGAGAAGCTGAAGGTATGTATATGTGAAGAAGAAAGAGAGTGAAATCGGAGAGATCGCAAGTGTATAATAATAATAATAGGGTTGGATTTGGAAAGATAAGAGAGTGAGATAGAAGAGATAGAAAATAGAAAGAAATGGAGATGGAAGAAGATGAAGAAACGAGAAAACAAAGTGG
Source organism: Chamaecrista fasciculata (assembly GCA_003254925.1). Taxonomy (NCBI): domain Eukaryota; kingdom Viridiplantae; phylum Streptophyta; class Magnoliopsida; order Fabales; family Fabaceae; genus Chamaecrista; species Chamaecrista fasciculata. Next base: position 360,073 of record QANZ01016482.1, read on the forward strand.
GAAATAATACAATAGTGGAATTCAATTTCAGTGGGTTTTTGATTATTTTAGAAATGATTAGTTAAATACTGTGCGCAGTGCGCACCTACTAATTTGACTTTCTCACCCTTTGACAAAACATATAATGTTAAATGTTTATATAAAAAATAAAACATAATGTTAAATGACGTATTTAACCTTGAAATGGTGCTAGTAATTACACTATTGTTGTCTTGTTGAATGCTGACTGCGCTGCTGTTATAATATCGTATCATATCGTGTATGTGATAAGTAATGAGTTAAATGAAGTATATATATGTAAGTGAAAGTAATAAAGAAAAAAAGTGAGGGAAAGGAAATGAAGTTAATATTTAATCTTCATCATCCACAATTAATTTACTAGATCTATATTTGAGCAGATTTCGGAACTTAACGGGTATTCTCAATTCCACAAATTTTGGGAGAAAAAATAACTAGAGTCTTCCCAACAATGTCAACTATAGAGATTGAATTTGGGTCCTCTTCCTAGAGATTTATCACTTCTTTTGAATGTATTGATTTTGATATGTGTGGGGGTAGTAGTATTGAAATAAAATATATAGACCAAAGTTTTAATTTGATCTATTTTTTTTTTAAATTTGGTCTTATATCTTTGGATCAATTGTGAAATTGGCCTTATATCTTTGGGTCAGGTGCATAAGTGGTCTCATTATCTTTGCAAAAGGATCAACTAACGGTTGGTCCTTTTGCAAAGATATAGGACCACTTCTACAATCTAACCAAAAGATATAAGACCAAAAATGATAAGGGACCAAATTGGGACCTTTTTGCAAAAATATGAGATTAAAAATGCAACGAAAAATATACATGACCAAATTCAGAACTAAAAAAAAGATATGGGATCAAATTTGTACCTTTATTTCAATATTTTTATTATTAAATTAAGAAAATTTTATTGTTTAGTTCCTGAATTTATATCGAGTGAATGAATCAGTTATTAATTAATTAAAATACATGATTTGGTCTTTGAAATATCACAATTGTCGGTGATTTGGTCGTTAAATGTGTATTGAATTTGTATTCTTAAGTCCTTTAATGTGTATTGAATTTGTACTCCTTGAATTTATAGATTTTGGTCTCTGAATTTGATCCAGAAACCAAATTAAATCATTAACGATTGTGATATTTTAGAGATTGAATCGTATATTTCGATTATTTAAGGACTAATTCATTGACTCGATACAAATTTGATGAAAATAAAGTATATTTTCTCATAAACTAACTTTAAAATATACTATTTAAATTTTTATCATTAAATTGAAAATAAATTAATGAAGTAATATTTATAAATAGGTCAAATGGTCATTTTGGTTCTAAATGTATGCCCTACTGTTCATTCTAGTCCTTAATATTTCAAAATGTATGTCCTAATGTTCGATCTAGTCCTAATGTTCATTTTGGTTCCAAATGATTGAATAAGGTTATATTTCTCTTGTTTCTTATTTCAATTTCAAATGAATTGTTAAGAGTAACTCTGAACTCCGGATTCGTGCATTCGAACTTGAAATCTAAATGATCAAAATGAACATTAGAGCATATTTAGGACCAAAATGACCTTTTGACCTATATAAATATATATTAAGTTTTTTTAGAAGAGATTGATAATAGAATGAAAATTAGATATAAATATTATTTTTAAATTCACGATTTGACTAAAACACGCTACATTTCTTAAACTTTTCTCGACTAAATTGTACTTTTGGTCTTATATATTTTAGATGAGTTTTGAACTAGTTCTTTATTTTCTTCTTTTTTTGTGCATAATTGGTCTTACATGTTTTTAATAATTTTTACTTTTTTGTTATAAAGATTGAAGGAGACCATATATTTATCATTTCAAATTCGAATACAACGAGTCAGACTCCAAGAGTGGGTTGCTCATTTCACGGTCAAAATGAGCGAAGTTGATCATATCTTTCTCGCTTCAAATTTGAATGAGATGAATTCAGAGTTTATGGATTACTCTTAATGAGTCTTTTTTTTTTTCCTCAGTTGAGACTGCCAATACATAAGGTCAAAATTGGACCCAAAAGTGAATTCGAAACTAAAAAGTAAAAATTTCTAAAATCATATAAGAAAAATTTTGTGCACACAAAACAGAAAAAAAATAAATAGTTGAATTGAAACTCACTCCAAACATGAAACCAAAAATGTAATTTGGCCATTTTTATTGTATAAAAAGTTTCTTATACTTTAAAAATTAATAAAAAAATGCCTAAGGTTTTAATTTATGGCTTTTGGTTTAATCTTTTGATTAATAATTAAATGTATTTAAAGTTAATTAAAACTTTGATTAATTATTATAAACTTGATAGTAATACAAAAGGGAAAACAAAATTAAGCTTTTAAGATGCAATTCTTTTGCATATATATTGCCAAATAACTCTAAGCATATATCTATTGTTTGACTTTTGTATTAGTTACTGGCTTACTGCAATTTATAATGTTTTTATATAGAAATAAAATTTAAAGAGTTTTGTAGAAAAAACCAAATCCTAAAATGGGTATAATTATTTTTTAAAATATTAAATACTACAATGAACAAATGACAGATAAGCAGCAAGAATGGACTGAAAAAGAGGCAAAAGACCACATATGATGAATTGATTATCATATTGAAACGCGGTTTCACACTTAATTTGTTCAATATAGAAATATACTAATTAATTCATATGCCAGCTTCATTATATGTAGGTTGTTTTAGGCTTTGAGCATTCAAGGAAATTCAGGTAAAATACATCTTTTGGTTTCTAGATTGTGATAGTGTTACTAGACTCTTTTAAGTTTTAATGTTAATAATATGATTTTAAATTATAGTTGTATAGTATTACGTTATGATCACAATAAATATTTACTTTGATTGAAGAATCCTTTCACGGTAATAGTAGTATAAAAATAAGACCTCAATCTTTTTTTTCTTTCAAACACTAAATTGTAAAATTGATGTTATATGGAGAGTATTTTTTAAGTAATTCATTTCGGAAAAATCCATAATACCCACAAAATGATAAGCATCCACCAATAGATATTACATAATACAAACTATTTTTTTGCACCATCTCTCATATCTCATTATCTATAACCTATCTGAAAACAAAAATGAATATATATCATTTTCCATTTTCTTAATAAATAAAGCCTAGTTTTCCTTTCTTGTAATATATATCTTCGGCCAACTAAAAGATCACTGGGACACTCACCAAAAAAAAAAGATCACTGGGACATTTTTTTTTTTTATAAAAAGATCACTGGATTTTTATTATAATAAAAGAATAGAAAATGTATATACCATTAAACTAAAAACAGGTAATCTCTCCCCATCATTATAAATTATTATTTTGACGGCCAGCAAATCACAAAATCAGTATTTTAAGACCAAACTCCAATAACTCCAAGCAAAGTGTAAAAAGCTAGGAAGCATGGACACTTCATTTTGAAGGCGTGTCGCCGTGTCAGACACGTGTCAGTGTCCGACACTCATATGACACCGACACGACACATATCCATAAATTTTAGAATATAAATCAATTTTTTGTAACTTTAACATGATAGGCAAGAGAAAATAATAATAGATATGACATATATTATGAATAAAAATTATAATTTTTAATTTTTTCATTAAAAATTATGAATATTTAATTATTTATATATATAAATATATGCCGTGTCGTGTCACGTAATTTTGAGAGTTTGACGTGTCGCCGTGTCCGTGTCCGTGTCGTGTCCCGTGTCCGTGTCAGTGTCCATGCTTCATAGGTAAAAAGATTTGAACATAAGGAGAACAAAGCTTTCAATCGCAATCAATTGTTCTATATTTTAATAAGGGTAAATTCTACTTTAGTACCTTATTCTATGGACCAATTCCACTTTGGTACCTTGTTCTTTTAAAAGTGACACTTTGGTACCCTGTTCTTTCAAAAATGTCATTTTGGTACCCTTTTCTTTCAAAAGTGACACTTTGGTACCCTGTTCTTTCACTATTTTTTACCCAATTCTATCTTTTTTAGGGTACCAAAGTGTCACTTGGTCAAAAGAACAGTGTACCAAAATGTCACTTTTGAAAGAACAAGGTACCAAAATGACATTTTTGAAAGAACAGGATACCAAAGTGAAATTGGTCCATAGAACAGGGTATCAAAGTGGAATTTAGCCTTTTAATAAATTAGGTTATAGTTGTACAATGAAAATCTTGAATTTTAAAACTTTGGAATCAAATCAATCAAGTCATAAAAAATGTTTCAAAAAGCTATGGCTGAAGATTGTAAATTTTTATGCTTTTCATAGACAATATGTATAATCATAAAATCATATGTTGTTTTAACACACCAATTTGTAATTCTTTCCCTCTTCACATTTTATTTCAAAAAATAAAAATAAAAATAAAAAAGAAAGTCAAATCACTCTAAACATAAGCTTTTTATATCATTTGCCTCATGCAAAATCTTGAGCATGGAAGTGTAACAAAGTATTTATATTCAAATATTAATATATAAAGACGGAAAAGGAAAAAGAATTAAAGATGTCAACTCTTTATATTTTCTTATGCTAATAATTTATTGAAAATATATTAGTTTAGAATATTTTAAATTTGTACAGAAAGTAAATAAGGAAATATTAAGATTAATAATTTATTTTCTTTTTGTATAAATTCTTAATTTTTTAAATAAATAAAAGATATCACAATTGTTCTTTTATGCACTGTCCTCCTATTTTTCAACCAGATGATCTAAGACTTTTATGTTGTTTTGTACAATCGTTCAATATATATATTGATAAACTAGAAAATGGGCAGCACTTACCTAGTTCACCGGTTGTGGGCTGCAAGAGCTAAGAGTTGAACAAGAACCTGCAAAAGCTTCACAGGGGGGCCCTGCGAAGAGTACTCCGACGCTCAAGTTAGTAAGAGAAAGAGATATGGGAGCAAGAGAGTTCTGAAGTGTAAAGAGTAGCTAACCTTAAACTGCTGAGTTGAGCTCTATTTATAGAGCAGGGGGAGAGAGGTGGTCAGCGCACGGGGCGGACCACGTAGCCAGACACGATCTCCACCAGCGGAGATGGTGGAGACCGGGATTTGCGGAGCAAGGCAATCGTGGTGATTGCGTGTCGTCTCGCATGGCGGGCGCCATGAGATTGGAGAACGTGGGTGTGACTAAGGTCGTGACCCACGATCTCCCTCAGCGAAGTTTGCGGGATAAGGCAGTCGTGGGTGACTGAGTGTTAATATGGAGGCGGGCGCCATGATCCTGGGTGGAGGGGGCCGCCCCTAATTGTGCGGAGGGAGGTAGTCGTGGGTGACTGAGTGTTAATCTGGAGGCGGGCGCCATGATCCTGGGTGGAGGGGGGTCGCCCCTAATTGTGCGGAAGGCACTTGATTGGTTCGAGCGCGCTTTGCAGGGTGTGAAGGGGGGAAGAGGCCCGGTGCGAGGGCCGTTTAGGCGTACGCCCAAATAGTGATGTATCACAAGTCCCTCCTTAAAAAAGCCGACGTGTGCGTCCGTTGCTGCCTCTTGGCGGGCGCGCAGAGAGGTAGGTTAGGGAAGCGAGCAATGGGACCAACGCCGGGGGCATGCACGTAATTCAGGCGTACGCCTGGAGGTAGAGCCTTGGAAGCCTTGGAAGCAAAGCCTTGGCGACAAAGCCATGACGGTAAAGCCTTGGCGGCAACCCCTGGCGGCAAAGCCTTCGTGGCAAAGCCTGGCGGCAACCCCTGGAGGAAAAGCCTTGGCGGCAACCCCTGGCGGCAAACCCTTGGCGGCAAACCTTGGCGGCAAAGCCTTGGTGGCAAAGCCTGGAGGCAAAGCCTTGGCGGCAAACCCTGGCGGCAAAGCCTTGGCGGCAAAGCCTTGGTGGCAAAGCCTGGAGGCAAAGCCTTGGCGGCAAACCCTGGCGGCAAAGCCCTGGAGGCAACCCCTGGCGGCAACCCCTTGGAGGCAAAGCCTTTGAGGCGTACGCCCAAAATGTGCAGGAGTACTTGTCCCCCGCGCAGATGGAGCATTAGGAATGGCGGGCTTCCATGGGAACAGGGAAAGTCAGGGAGGCCATGGCGGGCGGCCATGTATACGGAAGCTGATATTGGTGTTACATCAATGCGGCCGCCCATGGGTTTGAGAATTGCCGGAAGCAATTAAGTCTGCCGAACCCCGGCCTGAACGAGGTGGACATGAGATCCGTATGTGGGCGGATGATGATGAGCCGGGCGAACCACTGCCTGACCCGCCGAGTGACGACCATCCATGGATTGGAGAAGGCAGTGGCGAGCACGTGCCAGGAGCGATCGCCACAGTGATTTCGGATGACTAGGTCATCCTTTGTAAAGAATTTGTAATTTCAGGGGTGTGTTCCCCTTTCTGAGTTTGTATAGGGCATGTGCGCCCTTTTCTATTGAAGAATTGTATGGCTGTGTGGCCAGGATTCATGTGAGGCCGTAAGGCCAATGTTTGGATTAGTGCGATAAATATGCCCGTTGTAATGCTTTATCTGTTTGATGTGTTTGATACTTGCGCAAGTGTATGTGTGGATGTGCGTGTCCGCCCAACTAAGTTGGCGATCGGACTGGGGGGCTAGCCAGCCATGAGGTAATGGACCACCATGGCGTATGAGCAACTTCTCGGCTCATGGGCGCGCGGAGCGCTTGGGAGAAAGCTTTTGGAGGCGTCCCTCCTGCCTTCTAGCTCTTCTTTAGAGCGTCAATAACTTACACGCTGTAAGTTGTATAGATTAGGCTGCGCCTAAGTGAATGTAGTGGAAATAAGTGTGAAATATACACAAGTCGTGTGAGATGGTCACTGACCGCACCCGTCGCTAGGTGGCCAAAATACCGGAATAAAATGCACTATAGTGGTGCAATCCGAGTCGATCTCTCGAGGAACTTTTGTGCAAGGTTTAAAAGCAAACAATACCAAATTATCACTAATTGGGAGAAAGCAACAGGAATTTTGTTCTTTGATTGTTTGTCTAAGACCTAAAACAATAATTAAATAAAGCAATAATATTTTTGGGGTTTTTGATTAATAAGCAAAAGATAAACAAAAGCGATAAAGATAGATAAGACACTTATTGATGGAAACACCCAACAGAGGAATTGAATTCGGCCTTCTTAGCTTATAAAGATCGGAGTAATTACTTCACAAACCATTTACTAAAGTTGTCCACTACCGTTAAACATAGCAATTAACTCAATTATAAACATAACCAAGATAATCACTTCAATGAAGCTAATGGCGAGATAAAATCAAGAATTCAGGCAACTCTATAACTCAGACTTAGTTATCAAAGAGAAACTTATCCCAATTATTAGTCAAACCAACTACAACGTATCCGAACGGATCATAATCAAGACAAGAATAATCAATACATATCAGAATCCAAAATCCAATCTCAAATTCATAATCAATATCAGAATTACAAGTTCTCTAACCAAGAAAAACTCAAACCCTAATATAAAACGATGAAAAGAGTAAAGTAAAACTCCCTAAGTGTAGAACCAAGCTCGGGCCTCCTCCAATCCTCTTATGGGTGTGGAATCTAGCTGCTCATGGAGAGATATTTGGCTTCAACAAGCCTCCTAGCCTCCAAGATAGCCATGGATGAAGGTGGGAGAAAAGAGGGGATGAAGGAGATGGTGTCAAGTGTGTCTCTAGGGTTCCTCCTCATCTAAATGACCTAAAAACCTCTCATATATGTAAATTTCGGCTCATTCCAAAGAAATCTAGGTCAGAATCATCAAAATCGGGCTTGGGCCAACAAAATTACAAGTTATCGAGAACCCGCCGCGGCTGTGCATGGCGGCGGTTCCGGCGGCGGGTTTTCCAGAGAAACCAGCCGCGGCTATGCATGGCGGCGGTTCCGGCGGCGGTTTTTTCAGCAACTTGAATTCGTTTTCAGTTTGGTCCCTGACTCGTCTCCAAACATCCTTAAGCCATCCTCGAAGCAATGCAGCACTTTGGACTTCATTAAAACCTATCAAGAACATCGAGAAACTAAGTGAATTCTCTGGATAAAGAGGATCAATCAAGTAATAAAGATTAAACCCGAGAAAACGACACAATTACTCACAAAATAGTCCAAATAATCATCAAACTTCAAGGCATCATATTTTATCATAAAGGGACATAAAGGCATGCAATTGAATCCCAAATGAATATAAAATGCCCTATAATGTCTCTAAAATATATGATGAAATATGGTCAGATCACTCACCGTTCGCTACGGGAGCCCGGGAAGGTGAATTTGGACAAGCGCGTCCGAGGGTGTAGGGCGTGCGCCCTCTACCTCATCAGGTAAGATGAGATGTGTAAGCATAAAGCGTGCACCGTTCGCTCCGGGAGCCCTGGAAGGTGCAATTGGACAAGCGCTTCCGAAGGTGTAGGGCGTGCGCCCTCTACCTCATCAGGTAAGATGAGGTGTGTAAGCATAAAGCGTGCACCGTTCGCTCCGGGAGCCCGGGAAGGTGCAATTGGACAAGCGCGTCCTAAGGTGTAGGGCGTGCGCCTTCTACCTCATCAGGTAAGATGATGTGTGTAAGCATAAAGCGTGCACCGTTCGCTTCGGGAGCCCGGGAAGGTGCAATTGGACAAGCGCGTCCTAAGGTGTAGGGCGGGCGCCCTCTACCTCATCAGGCAAGATGAGGTGTGTAAGCATAAAGCGTGCACCGTTCGCTCCGGGAGCCCGGGAAGGTGCAATTGGACAAGCGCGTCCTAAGGTGTAGGGCGTGCGCCCTCTACCTCATCAGGTAAGATGAGGTGTGTAAGCATAAAGCGTGCACCGTTCGCTCCGGGAGCCCGGGAAGGTGCAATTGGACAAGCGCGTCCGAAGTTGTGGGGCGTGCGCCCTCTACCTCATCAGGTAAGGAGATGTGTAAGCACAAGGAGTGCAAGAGGTTTTCCAAAGGGAGATGATATATCATTAAATATTGTTGCCCGCCATGGGTAGGTCGAAGCGTACATAGATGATATAGTTGGGCCTTAAGCATTTTAGGGGAAGGGAGCTAGCACAAAAGAACATAACAGACATGAAAAGAAAAGATTGCAACTAATCTTAAGGCCGGGCGACTGCTATGCCCATTTAGAGTTAGCTACAGATCTAAGAGGTGTCAGCCACTAGTGTGGTCTACCTCGTCACGTAGGTCCGTTATATCCTGGAGCTTGCCGAAACGACTCTCGGAGGCGAGCTGGTTGTCCTCCTTAAGTATGAAGTCGCTGACTTGCTTCAGCAATGCGTCAAGAGTCTTCGGGTTGGCGAGCGCCAACTCGTTAGAGACCTTGCCCAGGCGGAGGCCCTGCTTGAAGACGTGGATCGCCACGCTATCCTCCAAATCCTCCACCTCGTGGTAGCGCTCGGAGAAACGCTTGAGGAAGTCCCTGAGGCTCTCGCTGGAGCCCTGGATGAGGTCCGCCATGACAGTTGACGGTTTCTTGTAGACAATGCTGGTGGCGAAGCGCTTGAGAAAGGCGGCCTCCAGCTCGTCAAAGTTGTGGATAGAGTAGTCTGGCAGGCGGGCGTACCAGTGGAGTCCTTCCTGGCCAAGTGTGGTGGGAAAGAGTTTGCATTTCTTTCCCTCTGTGAGGGACGCCAGCTGGACGTTCGCTTGGAACGCCTTCAGGTGCAGGATTGGGTCTGCGGCTGGTTCATAAGGCGCCATTTTGACGGACATCTTGAAGCCCTGTGGTACAATGTCATGCTGGATGGACAAGGCGAAGGGTCCCTTCTGGGGAATAAAGGTACCCGGCTCGTCCTCAAACCCGGCGGCGGGCGCGTTTTCCTGGGCCGAACCATCCGTTATGTTGCGGCGGCCGGGATTCGACCTCTGAGGTGTGTTGTGAGCAGAGAGGCTTTGGAATTCGCGACGAAGAGATTCCATCTGCTCCTTCATCATTCCACGAAAGATGGACATGATGTCCATAGCCTGGAAAGTTTGGCCCGTGGCGCCCATCTCGGTCGTAGGTGGTNTCTCGGTCGCGGGTGGCGCTACTCGAGAGGGCGCTCCCTCTTCCCGATGTTCCTCCTGTTCTTGGTCCTCCTGAGAGCCAGGGGCATGCTCCTGGGAATCAGAGGGGTCATCCAAAAGGGGATCGCGAGGGGAGTCGTTATGAGCCATAGCAAGGTGGAGATCACCTAGTTCACCGAGGTANCCTAGTTTAACGAGGTAAACGTTGGTGAGTTAGCTTTTGTAAAGAAAAAAGCAATAGAGGGCGAGCGTGGAAGCCCGCAGAGTTCAGCATGTGAGGAGGAGGGTTCCCCACGGTCGGCGCCAATGATAAACTAGAAAATGGGCAGCACTTACCTAGTTCACCGGTTGTGGGCTGCAAGAGCCAAGAGTCGAACAAGAACCTGCAAAAGCTTCACAGGGGGGCCCTGCGAAGAGTACTCCGACGCTCAAGTTAGTAAGAGAGAGAGATATGGGAGCAAGAGAGTTCTGAAGTGTAAAGAGTAGCTAACATTAAACTGCTGAGTTGAGCTCTATTTATAGAGCAGGGGGAGAGAGGTGGTCAGCGCACGGGGCGGACCACGTAGCCAGACACGATCTCCACCAACGGAGATGGTGGAGACCGGGATTTGCGGAGCAAGGCAATCGTGGTGATTGCGTGTCGTCTCGCATGGCGGGCGCCATGAGATTGGAGAACGTGGGTGTGACTAAGGTCGTGACCCACGATCTCCCTCAGCGAAGTTTGCGGGATAAGGCAGTCGTGGGTGACTGAGTGTTAATCTGAAGGCGGGCGCCATGATCCTGGGTGGAGGGGGGCCGCCCCTAATTGTGCGGAGGGCACTTGATTGGTTCGAGCGTGCTTTGCAGGGTGTGAAGGGGAGAAGAGGCCCGGTGCGAGGGCCGTTTAGGCGTACGCCCAAATAGTGATGTATCATATATATATATAATTTATATATAACAAATTAATTGATCTATCAAAAGATAGATAAATTGATAAATCCCTAAATAATTTAATTTGTTTTTCTTTTTGGTTGCCCCATTTGGCATTCGAAGTTTTGTCTTGATTCATTTAGATTCAACTTACATCGCGCACTTGATTATAGTAAAAGTTTTTCAATAAAAATAACATTCACTAAATTAGAATTAACCTTGAAGCACCACCCCCAAACTTTTTTAACATAATGACTTTATGAAAATTGAGTATGAGAGTAGGTTAAATGTGCAGAGTGATAAAAAAGAAAGGGGAGGGCCCAAGATCAAGCATGGCCCAGTTCGAAAGAAAATGGGCTCAGGCCTAATTTTTACTAATTATTGCCGCCTAGAACCCGACCTATATTTTAACTCTGCTTGGCCCGTAATTAGATCTAGGCTAGACAAGCAATAAAAAATAAAAATAGAGATTTGTCCATTCATCTATCTTTTTATAGATTATTTTATATATAAATAAGAACCATGTAGATCAATAAACAAAAAAAAAATGATCAAAAAAGGTATCAAAAAACACTTTTTTTATACTGGATCACTCTATCAAAACTTCAAAAATATCAATTTTTTGGGCCTGATTCAAAAATATCATTCTTCCCATCACTCTTTTCTTTATGGCTAGAGTGTACTTTTGATTTTGGCAAAAGTTTCAATTTGGTTCCATAATTTTTTTTGTTGCAATTTTGGTCTCATATCTTCTCAAACGTCACATCGTTGGTCTCAAACTGATTTTCATCTATTTTCTACCGTTAAAGATGATCTGACATACTGAGTTGAATAATGACGTGACAAATATGGGTGAAGTGGATTTAACGGCAGATAATGGATGAACATCAACTTGGGACCAACGGTGAGACGTTTTTAAAAGTTATGGGACCAAAATTGAAACAAAAAAAGTTATGGAACCAAATTGAGACCTTTGCTAAAGTTATGGGACCAAAGTTGTAACAAAAAAAATTATGAGACTGATGAACCAGGATTTGGCCGGGGGTCGTTTCCCGGTTCGCTGCAAGATTTTCCTGCAAGACAATGAACCACAGGGGGGGTCCCCTGTGATTCACCTCCGAAGTTTAAGTTAGTAAGAGTATGAGCTAGCATGAGTAGCGTGTGAGTAATGAGTTACGTACCTTTCATAGGGTTACCATCTTGTATTTATAGGCTTTTTGAGGAGAGTCCCCAACAAACCAACTTCCTTGATTGTAGAAGAGATATTTTGAGTGATATGGGAGGTGAATCATTGGGCCAAGGGCCTCTTCTGCCAATTGGGCCTCCTAATTATTGGGCCTATTATCACTAGTCCCAACAAAAGAAGTGAAGTTCTGTCCCCATGAGATGTGTCCCCACGAGTGGATGACAGATACAACGTTTTTCGTTGGTTTATTTTGAGGCGCTTTGTCCTTCCATTTCTGGTGCTTGGGCGTTTATCCTGATCAGGATTGATTCAAGATGTGCCTTGCACTGCCTGTGCATCTTTGTTGCTTGGGCGCTCATGCGCTTTGATCTCCTTAGCGGCGTCGTGCCATTTAGGCGTTCTTGTCTGCCTAAAGGCTTCCTGGTCCGATTATGCATTCGGCCTGAACTTTGCCATTTGGACATAGTCAGATATTTGGGCTACTACCACTAGCCCCTTCGAAAGAAGTGAGATTGTGTTCCCACGAGGGGAGTCCCGCTTAACGACGTGGTCGTTCGCTCATAATTTCCTGATGGCGCCATTGGCGTCCTCGTTCCGTTTTGAGTATTTTCATGTTCATAGCCTCATGGCTTACGGCGTCCATGATTTTGGCGCGCTCACTGGGGAGGTTTGAGACTTAGTTTTCATTTGATTCTCCTGAAGACCTTGGCGGTCTTTGTGTTAGGTTGCCATGCTTTCCATGAAGTCGCTGGGACTTAATTATGAGGGCGATGGCCCGTAGTCGCGGGTAAGAACGCCATGCCTTCCGCGAGGGTGCTGGGACCCAAAGTTGATGTTCGATACATGCGCATGTTTTTGTGGCTAGCCTCCCAAGGGATGATGTCCGCATGGGGTGTGGGTGCCATTTTTTAAGATATTTGGGCGCTGGTGCCCCTAACATGTTTGTTATTAACTTATGCTTGGTTTACTTTGATTTTCCCTACGTTGCAACGCGTTTTTAACTTGCATTTTCGCGATTCGATCGCTATGTTTGTTTGCACACTAAGGTGCTGCCTCGCGATGGGCACGCTTCGAGCGTTTTGCGTATCATACGCTAAGTTTTGACTAGTCAACCAAGGGAGGGACGGTCCGCATGGTAGTGAGTGCCATACTCACAAGGCTCCTTCGAGGGCCTTTTCGCTGCTGTGCCGAAGGGGTCCCCTCGAGCAGCGCTGACTTCATTTACGGTTGAAGGAAAGAAAGTAGATTTCATTGATATAAAATCTTAGTACAATTGGCGCCAAGGCCTTGTTTTGCCTTGTAATTGTAGAGTTGCGCCTAATTAGGCTCCGATTGTGGATTGGTGTGTGTCAGACGCCTGATGAGGCGTGACTTTTGTTTTCCTTAAGGCGGATGCGAATGTCATTTGGATCGAATTTGTCTGAGGCTTTGTCGCCGATTTTGGCTAGACATCTGTCTAATATAATCTCAGTATAAACTGTTAGTTTAATGATAAATGAATCCATCAAAAGAATTGAGAATAATAATTAATGCTTGCAGCAAAACTTTTTACACTATTGTTTATTTAGAGTATACCACTCTTCTCCTTCCCATGAAATGCTCCAAGTTGGGAGGCTTTTTTGCCTCATCCTACAAAGTTCAAAAAATTATCAAATGAATTTAATTGCTCAATCATTTTTATGGGGCGCCCATATCCATAGCGGCGCCTCGCGTACTGCGGCGCTTACTCTTACGACAACGCCCACGCCGGTGTAAGGATTTCCAAGTGCTGAGAAGTGCCTGAGTTCTTAAATAAAGAAGCTGATGAGTCATCACATAATATCAATGCCAAGTCAGTGTTTGTTAGCATTTATGAGAAAGACTAAAACAATATCGTTTAGCTATGCCTTGCCTTTTGAAAAATGGCAGTGAAACCAATCATTCGATGCGCATTATTATTCAAACAAGTTCAATGAAATTGAGCCAAGGGCCACAAAGGATTTTATATATCCGTTAAAAAATTCGAAAATAAAAGTATCATGATACCTGACAGTAATAGTGGTATAATGAAGTTGGAGCAAAATCTTTGCTCTTACTGTAGTCCTTATCAAGGCTACCCCTGTCTTTAAGAAGTGTAATTCAAATGCTCGGGGCATGGGTAAGGCGTTAGTGACAACATTGTAAAAGTTGTGCCCAGTAAATTAAAAGTTATTTTCATCCACAGAAAAAGTCATCAAATAAGCATGCAAAGTGCGCAAATACAACGTAAGCATCCAAATCAGTCAAAACATATGACATTGAAACTTTCCAATCTCCTAGCCTCGAAATCAACCCGTTATGGGCATATTCAAAGTTTATCCATATAGCTAACCATGTACAATTGTGATTACTTTATCAAAGTAAAACAAGCAAAAATGTAATTATGTTTTTAACTTTTTCAAAGTTTTCGTAGTCATTATGTCAAATACCTCATGTGCCTTCTAGTTCGAATCTAAAATTTTGTTCAAGCTGTGACAGCAATTTTAAAGCAAGTGCTAGCATACCGAGTCCCATTTTAAAGAGAGACGTTTAAAAGTTAAACATATCTGATAAACCACGCTCGCGGCAGCGCCTGTATTCACATTGGCGTCCACGCCCGTATTCATGTTGGCGTCCACACCTGTATTCATATTGGCGTCCGTGCCTGTATTCCTATTGGCGTTCACGCCCGTATTCATATTGGCGTCCGCACCTGAATTCATATTGGCGTCTGTGCCTGTATTCCTATTGGCGTCCGCGCTCCCATCGGCGCCCACATTTACGGCGGTGGCGCCCGTGCCGTTGGTGGCAGCTTAATTTAGTATAAACTTGCATTCCGCTTGGTCAGGACCGCCAACTGGTAACATGGGACCTTTAATAAGGTGCTTGTACGTAGCTGTTATTGACGCATGGTATTTTGTAACAAAATACACTTGAGGCGTGAATTCTTCCTCACTAAGTCCTGCATCACTTTATTACAATAAAAGTGTCCTTCCAAGACAAGTGGTTAAACACATGTATTTATGCGTATTGAGCAACATGTAAGAGAAAATACTCATGGACCATGTATAAATGGGGTTTTATTTTGTCATAATTCATTAGGCATAGAAACTGCTTTTGAGTAAAAGAGTGTATGTAGTCAAGCTAATCAAACAGCAAAATAGAGAAATAACTAGACTTGGTTTCACAATAGCACATTGGTGGGTCCCTCCACAAATATAAACAAATATAGTTTGGTCATCACATTTGGATTGCTTCTTTATGTAGCATGCACGTGTCACCACTCTAGATGCGACAAATTGTCTATAGGTTAGGCTAAATGTCACCACTAGCTATAACAGAATGCCATGGGCTGCTTTCTAATAAATAAGCAACAAAATCAATAAGTATGGCCATTTGAAACTAGTCATTTGAAAGACAGGAGAACTGATGCAGTGCTAGTCTGTATAATTGAAACAACAGAGGATCCCAACCATAGGTTGACAATAAAAAAATATGGGATTACGCATTTTACAGTTTGAAACATGATCGGGGTATCATATCTCCACCCCAATTAGAATAGGATCGAACATCATATACAGATATCATTTAAACAATTTTAAACATAGATAGTGAGTAAAAAAAAAAAAATAAAAATAAAAAAAATAAAAAATAATCATATGCAGGATTTAAAAAATCATAGATCAGCAAATTGGGGTGAAAGCTGAATTTTAGACACAACGTATATGAACTACATTGTTTGGGACCTGAAGGTGACGTAAATGTTCTCCAACCAAGAGAGTGAGTAAAGCGTGTGTATAAATGTATAAGGGCGTTCATGCACCATATGCCAGGAAAATAAATGCACATAGGATTGTCATATGTGGAATTCTATAAATGCATGTATTTGGTTTTAAGTGACAAGAATAGTCATCCATCTCAATGTAAAATTCATGGGTAAGAAAGGGACTAAACTGCAAAGCAAAAAAGTTATCGTAACTTATGTTAAAAGTGATTGTAGGCATGAAAGAAAAGTATGTATGAGTCTAAAAGACATGCATAGTCATTACAGGACTGACAGAGGGCCAAAAAATGAGAGTGTAATATATAGGACTTTGATAACGATCCCACCTTCCAGTACCCATTTTTGAAATTTTGGGATTAATTAGTGAACAGTCAGATGTACCAATTTTGTGTAGATAGTCATATACACAGTGCATAGTCATACGATTGTAAAATCAACAGGCTCCTTGAAATAAGGCTGGGCAAATAGGTAAGCAATTAAGCATGCATGTAGTCAAGCTATACAAACAACAAATTGGACTTTGCGTAAAGAAAGCAATAGACTTGGTCTCACAATGGCGCACTTAAACACAAGTTGCAGGATATCATTTTTTGCCATAGAGTAAACACGTCATGTGTATTCAATGTAATAGCCAAATAAAAGAAGCTTATTTGAGTCACAATATCATGTGGAGCCAACAATTTATTTGCATCCAAGTCAATCAAAGTATGTGGCATTGAAACTTTATTTCATATATTTTTTTTTTTTTGAATCTCTCTATTTAGTCCCTACGAAGTGTCAACTTGTGGGTATCCAAAGTGCAACTGTACTAAGAGCATATATGGTTGAAACTGAAAAAATCAACAGGCTTTTGAAGCTGGATTTTAAGTAACAGAGAGCAAATGGGCAAGCATGCATATCATTTTATCAAAGCTTTTCACAGGCATTTTGTCAAACACCTAGTAGGCATTCTACTTTCTCAGCAATTTCAAGTCTAAGTAAGACATATGCATACCCAACAATTGTCAAACAAATTCTAGGTATGGAGAAATGCAATTTAATCACAGGCCAAGGGCCTCCCCAGCGGCACAGTGCGCATAAAGAAACAACGTTCTGGTTAATTGTGAACCATACATCTTAAATATAGTAAGCCTTCTAGTATTCATACTGTTCTAATATGAATAAATTAGATAACAAAATGAACATAAATCCTACCATATCACGTAAATGTCACACTTGGCAGTGTGTCAAGACATAAGCAAAACACTAAGATATACATGTGTGTATGTGTTTAAGAAGCAGACCCAAAATTTAGTCAATCAAACTTAAGTTAAATGGTAAGCCTTGATGCTCTAACATTGGAGAGACCTTTTCTCAATGAGATGGACCCATCAGTCATAGCAGTAAAAAACACAAGCAGAATTCATGCATCAGTTCACAATTGGATATTCTTAGCCAGATCAGACATATTTCCAGACAAATGTTAAAGAGAAAAGTTGGAAGAAGTCACCCGATTGTAGAGGGTCTGAAGAGAGATTGGGTATTTCCAAATAACTATGTACCAGCAGGTCCAATTCTTGATTGGAACAGGTTACGACGTTTTTCGCCGTGTCAATCACCATTCGTAGCCGTTGGTGCTGCGACGATCTCGACGGAGACGCTCGGCGACAGTGGCGCGAATCTTTCTCTCTCTCTCTCGACTGAAGGAGACGAAACCCCGACAGCGAGGGCCATGCAGCGCGAGTCGAGCGAGGAAGACGGTAGCACCATGGACTCGACGGAGCTGTTACAGATCGAGCCGACAGCGACGGGTACGGTGGCGCGACTCACTCTGTCGTACAAAGGAAGATGAAAAAGAGACGAAAGCCGAGCGGCGAGCAACAGAGCGGCAGGGTCGTGTGTGGCGGCGTTTGTGTGTCTTTCTGGAGCTGACCAGCGACGGAGTCGGCGGTGCTCGGTAGCGGCAGCGGCGGCAGATGAATCAGATAAAACAACTCTGCCGAATCGAAGCTGGTGCTGCGATGCGCTTTCTGCGATACTTTCCAAGCAAGGGCTTTAGCTCCAGATCCGACCGGCGGCGGAGACAGGACCGGCGGCGGCGGCGAACGTGGTGGATGAAACGGAGGGGAAGATGAGCCGTGCTGTGCTTCTGCGATTTCCAAGCTTCGAGCTTTTTGGGGTTTTTTTCCCTGCGTCCAAAATCACTTGTTTTTTTTTGTTAATAAATAATAATAATTATAATAATAATAATAATAATAATGATGCTAGATAAATTCATAGCAAAGGCCAGAGTTATTATTTACTCCCTGGATCGAATAATTTCTCCATCTTTTCCCTGCTCAATAATTTTTAGAGGAACAAAGCTTTTGATTTGTTTCCCCACAGACGGCGCCAGTGATGAACCAGGATTTGGCCGGGGGTCGTTTCCCGGTTCGCTGCAAGATTTTCCTGCAAGACAATGAACCACAGGGGGGGTCCCCTGTGATTCACCTCCGAAGTTTAAGTTAGTAAGAGTATGAGCTAGCATGAGTAGCGTGTGAGTAATGAGTTACGTACCTTTCATAGGGTTACCATCTTGTATTTATAGGCTTTTTGAGGAGAGTCCCCAACAAACCAACTTCCTTGATTGTAGAAGAGATATTTTGAGTGATATGGGAGGTGAATCATTGGGCCAAGGGCCTCTTCTGCCAATTGGGCCTCCTAATTATTGGGCCTATTATCACTAGTCCCAACAAAAGAAGTGAAGCTCTGTCCCCATGAGATGTGTCCCCACGAGTGGATGACAGATACAACGTTTTTCGTTGGTTTGTTTTGAGGCGCTTTGTCCTTCCATTTCTGGTGCTTGGGCGTTTATCCTGATCAGGATTGATTCAAGATGTGCTTTGCACTGCCTGTGCATCTTTGTTGCTTGGGCGCTCACGCGCTTTGATCTCCTTAGCGGCGTCGTGCTATTTGGGCGTTCTTGCCTGCTAAAAGGCTTCCTTGGCCCGATTATGCATTTGCCATGAACTTTGTCATTTGGACACAGTCAAATATTTGGGCTATTACCACTAGCCCCTTCGAAAGAAGTGAGATTGTGTCCCCACGAGGGGAGTCCCGCTTAACGACGTGGTCGTTCGCTCATAATTTCCTGATGGCGCCATTGGCGTCCTCGTTCTGTTTTGAGTATTTTCATGTTCATAGCCCCATGGCTTACGGCGTCCATGATTTTGGCGCGCTCGCTGGGGAGGTTTGAGACTTAGTTTCCATTTGATTCTCCTGAAGACCTTGGCGGTCTTTGTGTTAGGTTGCCATGCTTTCCATGAAGTCGCTGGGACTTAATTGTGAGGGCGATGGCCCGTAGTCGTGGGTAAGGACGCCATGCCTTCCACGAGGGTGCTGGGACCCAAAGTTGATGTTTGATACATGCGCATGTTTTTGTGGCTAGCCTCCCAAGGGATGATGTCCGCATGGGGTGTGGGTGCCATTTTTTAAGATATTTGGGCGCTGGTGCCCCTAACATGTTTGTTATTAACTTATGCTTGGTTTACTTTGATTTTCCCTACGTTGCAACGCGTTTTTAACTTGCATTTTCGCGATTCGATCGCTATGTTTGTTTGCACACTAAGGTGCTGCCTCGCGATGGGCACGCTTCGAGCGTTTTGCGTATCATACGCTAAGTTTTGACTAGTCAACCAAGGGAGGGACGGTCCGCATGGTAGTGAGTGCCATACTCACAAGGCTCCTTCGAGGGCCTTTTCGCTGCTGTGCCGAGGGCGTCCCCTCGAGCAGCGCTGACTTCATTAACGGTTGAAGGAAAGAAAGTAGATTTCATTGATATAAAATCTTAGTACAATTGGCGCCAAGGCCTTGTTTTGCCTTGTAATTGTAGAGTTGCGCCTAATTAGGCTCCGATTGTGGACTGGTGTGTGTCAGGCGCCTGATGAGGCGTGACTTTTGTTTTCCTTAAGGCGGATGCGAATGTTGTTTGGATCGAATTTGTCTGAGGCTTTGTCGCCGATTTTGGCTAGACATCTGTCTAATATAATCTCAGTATAAACTGTTAGTTTAATGATAAATGAATCCAGCAAAAGAATTGAGAATAATAATTAATGCTTGCAGCAAAACTTTTTACATTATTGTTTATTTAGAGTATACCACTCTTCTCCTTTCCATGAAATGCTCCAAGTTGGGAGGCTTTTTTGCCTCACCCTATTGAATTTCTGCAAAGTTCAAAACGCAAAAATTATCAAATGAATTTAATTGCTCAATCATTTTTATGGGGCGCCCATATCCATAGCGGCGCCTCGCGTACTGCGGCGCTTACGCTTACGACAACGCCCACGCCGGTGTAAGGATTTCCAAGTGCTGAGAAGTGCCTGAGTTCTTAAATAAAGAAGCTGATGAGTCATCACATAATATTAATGCCAAGACAGTGTTTATTAGCATTTATGAGAAAGACTAAAACAATATTGTTTAGCTATGCCTTGCCTTTTGAAAAATGGCAGTGAAACCAATCATTCGATGCGCATTATTATTCAAACAAGTCCAATGAAATTGAGCCAAGGGCCACAAAGGATTTTATATATCCGTTAAAAAATTCGAAAATGAAAGTATCATGATACCTGACAGTAATAGTGGTATAATGAAGTTGGAGCAAAATCTTTGCTCTTAGTGTAGTCCTTATCAAGGCTACCCCTGTCTTTAAGAAATGTAATTCAAATGCTCGAGGCATGGGTAAGGCGTTAGTAACAACATTGTAAAAGTTGTGCCCAGTAAATTAAAAGTTATTTTCATCCACAGAAAAAGTCATCAAATAAGCATGCAAAGTGCGCAAATACAACGTAAGCATCCAAATCAGTCAAAGCATATGACATTGAAACTTTCCAATCTCCTAGCCTCGAAATCAACCCGTTATGGGCATATTCAAAGTTTATCCATATAGCTAACCATGTACAATTGTGATTACTTTATCAAAGTAAAACAAGCAAAAATGTAATTATGTTTTTAACTTTTTCAAAGTTCTCGTAGTCATTATGTCAAATACCTCATGTGCCTTCTAGTTCGAATCTAAAATTTTGTTCAAGCTATGGCAGCAATTTTAAAGCAAGTGCTAGCATACCGAGTCCCATTTTAAAGAGAGACGTTTAAAAGTTAAACTTATCTGATAAACCACGCTCGCGGCAGCGCCTGTATTCACATTGGCGTCCACGCCCGTATTCATATTGGCGTCCACACCTGTATTCATATTGGCGTCCGTGCCTGTATTCCTATTGGCGTTCACGCCCGTATTCATATTGGCGTCCGCACCTGAATTCATATTGGCGTCTGTGCCTGTATTCCTATTGGCGTCCGCGCTCCCATCGGCGCCCACATTTACGGCGGTGGCGCCCGTGCCGTTGGTGGCAGCTTAATTTAGTATAAACTTGCATTCCGCTTGGTCAGGACCGCCAACTGGTAACATGGGACCTTTAATAAGGTGCTTGTACGTAGCTGTTATTGAAGCATGGTATTTTGTAACAAAATACACTTGAGGCGTGAATTCTTCCTCACTAAATCCTGCATCACTTTATTACAATAAAAGTGTCCTTCCAAGACAAGTGGTTAAACACATGTATTTATGCGTATTGAGCAACATGTAAGAGAGAATACTCATGGACCATGTATAAATGGGGTTTTATTTTGCCATAATTCATTAGGCATAGAAACTGCTTTTGAGTAAAAGAGTGTATGTAGTCAAGCTAATCAAACAGCAAATTGGACTCTGCATAAAGAAACAACTAGACTTGGTTTCACAATAGCACATTGGTGGGTCCCTCCACAAATATAAACAAATATAGTTTGGTCATCACATTTGGATTGCTTCTTTATGTAGCATGCACGTGTCACCACTCTAGATACAACAAATTGTCTATAGGTTAGGCTAAATATCACCACTAGCTATAACAGAATGCCATGGGCTGCTTTCTAATAAAAATAAGCAACAAAATCAATAAGTATGGCCATTTGAAACTAGTCATTTGAAAGACAGAAGAACTGATGCAGTGCTAGTCTATATAAATGAAACAACAGAGGATCCCAACCATAGGTTGACAATAAAAATATGGGATTTTGCATTTTACAGTTTGAAACATGATCAGGGTATCATATCTCCACCCCAATTAGAACAGGATCGAACATCATATACAGATATCATTTAAACAATTTTAAACATAGATAGTGAGTAAAAAAAAAATAAAAAAATAAAAAAAAAAATCATATGCAGGATTTAAAAAATCATAGATCAGCAAATTGGAGTGAAAGCTGCATTTTAGACACAACGTATATGAACTACATTGTTTGGGACCTGCAGGTGACGTAAATGTTCTCCAACCAAGAGAGTGAGTAAAGCGTGTGTATAAATGTATAAGGGCGTTCATGCACCATATGCCAAGAAAATAAATGCACATAGGATTGTCATATGTGGAATTCTATAAATGCATGTATTTGGTTTTAAGTGACAAGAATAGTCATCCATCTCAATGTAAAATTCATGGGTAAGAAAGGGACTAAACTGCAAAGCAAAAAAGTTATCGTAACTTATGTTAAAAGTGATTGTAGGCATGAAAGAAAAGTATGTATGAGTCTAAAAGACATGCATAGTCATTACAGGACTGACAGAGGGCCAAAAAATGAGAGTGTAATATATAGGACTTTGATAACGATCCCACCTTCCAGTACCCATTTTTGAAATTTTGGGATTAATTAGTGAACAGTCAGATGTACCAATTTTGTGTAGATAGTCATATACACAGTGCATAGTCATACGATTGTAAAATCAACAGGCTCCTTGAAATAAGGCTGGGCAAATAGGTAAGCAATTAAGCATGCATGTAGTCAAGCTATACAAACAACAAATTGGACTTTGCGTAAAGAAAGCAATAGACTTGGTCTCACAATGGCGCACTTAAACACAAGTTGCAGGATATCATTTTTTGCCATAGAGTAAACACGTCATGTGTATTCAATGTAATAGCCAAATAAAAGAAGCTTATTTGAGTCACAATATCATGTGGAGCCAACAATTTATTTGCATCCAAGTCAATCAAAGTATGTGGCATTGAAACTTTATTTCATATATATATTTTTTTTTGAATCTCTCTATTTAGTCCCTACGAAGTGTCAACTTGTGGGTATCCAAAGTGCAACTGTACTAAGAGCATATATGGTTGAAACTGAAAAAATCAACAGGCTTTTGAAGCTGGATTTTAAGTAACAGAGAGCAAATGGGCAAGCATGCATATCATTTTATCAAAGCTTTTCACAGGCATTTTGTCAAACACCTAGTAGGCATTCTACTCTCTCAGCAATTTCAAGTCTAAGTAAGACATATGCATACCCAACAATTGTCAAACAAATTCTAGGTATGGAGAAATGCAATTTAATCACAGGCAGTTAGCAAAAGAGTGAATCGTGCCTTAGAATTACTGAAATAAACTATTAGAGTGGTAAAATTGCAACTTGCAAGATTCAGCCTCACAATTGGAAGTTTCTAAACCTCCCTGAACTGTTGTATATGACAATTATATGCACAATAACAGGATGTATTTCGAATTTTGCTCATATTGCAAATAAATAAATGGGGAGTTTATCAACTTATCTTAGAGTTGAGAAGGAGCTATTGATGTCGGCGACAGGGGGTCGGACTTCGTTCATTGACGACGGCATTCTCGCCGGTCGTGCTCTGCGGTTTACCTCTGCGGCGTTCGATCTTGACGAAGATGCAATAGAACAAGGCGCCTAATATATTAAATATGGCATAAGAAAGTAGACATTATATATATGTGTTTCATTACACCCGATAGAAGATAAGTAGACATTAATTATATTTATAGTCATGACTGATGATGCAAAGCAAACTATATCCTATGAGCAAGAAAGTAGTTGTACAAGAGAGGTAGTAAAGTAGCAGAAACTAAAAGCAAAAGGCGAAAAAGATAGTCATCATGCATTGGATTGTCAAAGGAGGTCAACAGTAGGCGAAGGCGAGCATGGTACTAAGACTTACTTTTGAGCTAGGATCATCAAGTATCAAAACCCACTTGGACTTGGTCAAATATATAAAAAGCATTATTTTTGAGCTTATTAAAACATGGAAAAGCCTATTAAAACATGGAAAAGCATCAGCGACAAAAACAAAAACACAAACTTATTAGTTTTCCCACTCGAAACAGTGCCATTTATAGGGGAGAAAAAGGAAAAAGGAAAAAGGTTTATTTTTGGGGTTTTCGATTTGGTCTCTCTCTCTCTGCCGAAAGAAGGCGAAATCCAGGCGGCAAGGACCGAGCGGCGTGAGTCGAGCAGAGAAGACGGTGGCGCCACGAACTTGACGGAGTTGTTACCGATCGAGCCGACAGCGACAGGTACGGAGGCGCGGCTCACTCTGTCGTACAAAGGAAGACGAAAGCGAGACGAAATCCAAGCAGCGAGCAACAGAGCGGCAAGGTCGTGCGTGGCGGCGTTTGTGCATTTGTGTGGCTTTTGTGGAGAACGGCGGAGGTCCTCCAGATCCAGCCGGCGACGGCGTCTCCGGCGCTTGGCGGCGGAGTCGCGTCCGGTGGTGGCCACAGCGGCGTGAGCGGCGCTGAAATTGGGAGCAGCTGTACTGTGCATTTGTGCGGCCTTTCTGGGTTTCCCCTGCGAAAAATCCCATCTCCCTTTTTTTTGTTAATAAATAATAATAATAATAATAATAATAATAATAATAATAATAATAATAATAATAATAATAATAATAATAATAAT
>QANZ01016493.1:0-35608 GCA_003254925.1 Chamaecrista fasciculata
AATTTAAATAAATAAATATAAAAAATTTTAAAAAAATTGGCCCAACCTAGGTTTTGATCGAGCCAGGTCTCGGACTTGGCCTAAACCCGGCTCGTGTACACCCTTAGTATCTGTATGTATAGTTATTAAAAGAAATACTTTTTCTTTATATATATGTTCAAATAGAATATACTAATAAAACATGGTGATTTTTAAGAATTTTCATCTAAAATGAAAATGAGTAAGGTTAACAAACAAGTGGTACATGTCTACATGACAAAATTAAAATGAAGCTACAAAATTGGCTTCTTGTTGAATGTGTTAGTGACATCACCCATCACATGCTTAAATCTAAATGCATTGGGTGAGAGTGATAGGTATAGCCCCTAGACTAGGGATATGAAGATTGGACCACCATGCATGCCACTAATTTAATGTATAAAATTCTCACTTTTTCATTACATTACAATATTACAGGTAGGGAAGGTAACACAAACAAACTTATAGATGCAATACATGATGAATGAATCATGACTATATGTGTTTGACTTCATCCTATCCACTCTTTCCTTCTTCTCTTTTTGTCCATCAACTTGTGTTTATTAATTTGATTTGTTTCTGTGGAAAGTTGAGATTATGTGAATCATGCCATGACAATGGATGTTCATCTACATTAAATTACCTTATATTTTCAACTCCAATTTCTGTCCACATGCATACACTCTCCTTCTCTTCTCTCTGAGATTCACGCATGACGCATGGATTCAATCCAATTTCATCATTATTTTTTTTTTGAAAAAAATGTATATGTTTTGGTAAGTTAAAGTTTAAGTAAATTGAATTTTCAAAAGATTCACTAAAAATGAAATATTTTTATAGAAGGTCCATGTGGTTTAACCTATTTACAGAAAGGATCCATGTAATTTAAAAGTAGTAAATAAGTGTACGTGATTTACTCCGTTAACAAAAAGGATCATCAGGTATATTTCCGTCCAAAATTTGACAGAAATCTTAGTTAAAATATTATTTTAAGACCCCAACTATTAATTTTTATGCGTTTGACTCATATTTGTGCCAAAGTTCTTCTCTCATACAAATAGGGAGTCAAACGCATAAAAATTAATAGTTAGGGTCTTAAAATAGTATTTTAGCCAAGATTTCTATCAAATTTTGGACGAAAATATACCTCATGACCTTTTTTGTTAATGAAGCAAACCACAAACCCTTATTTTTCACTTTTTAAACTATATGGACCATTTCTATAAATGGGACAAACCACATGGACTTTTTGTATAATTCACCCTATTTTCAAATATAAATAAACATTTATAAAAATACTCACATATCGTTCAATATTAAAATTTTTATTTAAACTCATAAGAATCAGCTTAATAAATTCTTAATATGGATATTAAATCTCAACTGCAAGTACAAGAAAGGCAATTTGCTTTCCAAAACCCATGATTAGATTCTCATTCGGTGATCAAAGTTTGACTATTGCATCTATTTTTGCCTCATAACTGTAAAGTAGGAAAAAGCACATAGACATAGTACACAGTTTCAGCCACATTATTTTGTTTCTCACTTTCTTTGTTGTTATATGTAGTGCAATTATGAGAAAAGGTTGAGTAACTTTGCATCCATTGTCGCCTTTCAAACAACATCACACATTTCTTTTTTCTTACCATGAAATATATATACATACATACATACATACATACATACATACATATATATAAGTTTTTTCCTCTGAAATCTGTAACGTATGAAAACTCAATTTTCTTATATCGAACTTGTCTTTTGTGGTCCCTCTTCACCTTTATTCCCCAGGAGGCAAGTTCACTTTACAACATAAAAATTTAAATAATACCATTTTAAAGTATACGTAAGTAATATTCCATATTCTGTCCGCAAATAACTCATTATATAACCAAATATTTTATGTCGTTAAGTGGAAATCTTAGCACACATTCATTATTGAATCGCAGATATGAGATAGTGGGTTTAATTGAAATTTAAAAATTCCACATTACAACTTAAAAGTTCAAGACCACATTTGAGGATAAGATAGCTTCCAGTTCACTTTAGAGCATAAGGATCACTTTAGATAAGAAAGAAGGGATAATACATTAACAGTGTCATAATCTCCAAATATGTATCCGAATATTCCCAGCATATTCCAAGGCTTTGTCACCCTCTTTTCTTTCTGGTCCAAGTGAATATATGTACAATCTAAAGGACTTTAAATAAGAATATTTTATTTACAATCCGAGAAACAATATTTCAAAATATTTACAATCTAATCCTTACCAACATCAGTGCCAGAATTATCATAATCTCCAGAATCAGAAGCAGAGCTAGCAGCATCCAAATCTTTCCCTGGACAGTCATTTTGAACATCACACTCAGTAACTTCAGGATCATTACCGTGTTCAAAATCCTGAGTTCTAGGTTGTGTGGGGCTCAATTCTTCTTTCTTCACAACATTAAACACAATCCCATTGTGTATCTTTTCAGGCTGCAAGAGATCACCTTCACTCACCATTATGCTATCTTGTGTTTTCACCCTTGGGATTTGATGAAGACTGTGCTGGACCGCCACGTGGCGGCTAGCCGCAGCCAAGCCTCTATTATTATTATTATTATTATTTAGTTCAGTTTCAGAATCTAAGTTCTGGACAAAGTCTATGAACTTATTTGCTGAAGTGGTTCTCATCAAAGGCCCCCCAGAACGTGTCCATGAGTTCAAATCAACATTCTCAGACTCACTATCACTTCCAAAATCATGCATGCTGCTACGATGTGACTTCCAGTTTTTCTGTGTTAACGAGTCTTCTTCAAGGGAGCCTGTGGAATTTTCGCGTGCCAAGCAGTTCCATGAAGGGATTCTTCTTGAAGCACTGAATTTGACAGTGGTGGGGAGGCCATGAGAAGTAGAAGAAGCAGCAGCTGCGGCAGCGGAAGAAGCTCTTTCGGATTTTCTTTTGAGCCTTCTCATGTGGTTGAGCAAAGCAACACACTCATCAAGTGCAATCTCAATGGCACAGTTTGCTTTTATGGCCGAAAGCTTCTCCCAAGTGCACCTTCTTCCTTGGTTGGCTGCCTTTTGAAGCTCAATGTGAGAAGGGTTCTGTATGATTTTCAAGTACTGGTGCAACACAAAACAGAAGAAACATCAGGTTGTTATTACCATTACTCTGTTACAAGGTGCCAGGAAATTCGAAAAAGTTTCTCTAAAACCACACAAAGTGAAGAATCATGAATAGTTTTTAGGCTAAATTGCATAACACCTCCGTGAACTTTAGTCATCGTCAAAAAAACTACATGAACTTTAAAAAAGGACGAAAAACAACTCTAAACTTTTGATTTTGTGCAAATAACCTATTCCTTAAAATTTTCATTGAAAAAGTCAATTTTTTTTTTCAATCTTATTAATTTACCTGACCAAGTGTTGCAGGCATTACAACAGTTACATCACCCTCCCAGTCTTGAGCAAAAAGTTTGGCAAGTCCACCTAATGGAAAACCAAGTTCCAATACTTGATTACATCTATGTTTCACCTCCATCTCCGTCAGATGAGCAAGCTACAACAGTATCAAAATGCAAGTTTAAGTATAATTGCTTCAGTTTAAGTATGCTATGGCCAGACAATATTTCAGATTCATCACATAACATTCATAATTACAAACCAGATGCCTTCCTCATTACTATTGATAACAGCAGAAGCATCCAAAGATGACTCCCAGTTAAGTGCTTGATAAAAAAAAATCTAACACCACTCTTTGAATTTAAGAAATCTATGTTTGCAGCTTGACTATTTCTATTAAATGGTTTGAATAAAAGCATTGAGAACTAAAGGTAAAGCATAGCAACAATGTCAAAAGAGATATCAAGAAATGGAAATAAACATATGTTACATTTTATCTGTTCACATAGTTAAAAGTTAAAACATATACTTAGAAAGTTTGCAGCTAAAATGGATCAGAATGAAGCACCAGTTGACCAGTAACAACACATTGGAAATCCAATTTTTCCTTAATGGACATTGTTATGCTTCATATAGGAGATGGAATTGGAATGGAAAAGCCTCATATAAGAAGCAATAAGCAATAAATTGCATTAACTACAGACAGACGAGTTAATATGTCTCTACCATGTATTGTATTTGTATAGAGAAACAAGTTCAAGAATACATGCAAACATACCTTGGCAGCAAAATTGCCTCCATAAGCTCTTACAAATTCTTTCATTCTCAGTAATGGAGCAATATGAGGATTTGCCTGACTGACAATAAAATGATTGACATTGAACAGCTCTTTCAATTGTGCCATAGGTAAATCAATCTCCAAGCTACCATCTCTCCATCGACGAGCTGGTGTGGATCCCTCCTCCGGTCCCAAATTAAATGGTGGGTGATAAGGAACAATCTCTCCACTTCTATCCTTAGCCATCAACTCCTGAGCCTCAAAAAGGCCAGGAAAAGCGCATGAAGCCGTGACAGCACTCCATATAACAACATGAGGCGATGTCAAGTAGTTGAGGAACCTAGGAGGCTCATGCTTCCTTGGAGAGCAAACAGTTATCCCGAGAACTCGACCTGTCATGTCATAGGCTTCTTGAAACGTGAGGTTGCTAGTGAGATGCCTCAACATCATCTGTAACTGTCTGATCTCATGGACAGCACCGAGCGTCGTAACCCTCTTCACAACTGTGAAAATCCCACCCATCTGATCAAAAAACTGCAATGAGCGCCATGAATCCTCGAAAAAGCTTTGGAGTTCAGGCCAAGACCTAGTAGCTACAATAGAACACATAATGGAACCCACACTTGAACCCGCAATTATTCTAGGCAAGAGCTTGTGTTGTACAAGTGTTTTAACTACACCCACATGGAAAGCTCCTAAAGAAGCACCCCCACTTAAAAGCAAAGCAGTTCTCCCAAAGGCATGCCTTGTTTCATGCATGAAAGAAAGCTTCTCTTCCAATAAGAGCTCTTCTGAATCTGAATCACACACCATTCTCAACTGGGTTGATACTTCATCAATATACTCCTTGATTAATTTGGGCACTTGAAGCCTACCTTTGTGAAGGTCAGAGTTACACATATTGCCTAGATTTCTAACAAGATCAGCACGCATACAGAATATTATATCTCTAAGAGATCCCTCTTGACGACGATGGCGGAGCTCTTGAAGCTTGTTTCGGACCAATTCTACATCATAAAGGTCTGATTCATTCATCTTTGGTGTCTCTCTATCAAGCATCTTAGCTGCATGAGCCCACTCCTCATAGGTTACTGCAGATCTCATCATGTTTCTCCAAAACTTCCTCTTGTATGCCATTTCAGCCCTTGCTTTCACATTTGTGTATCGTTTCAACAAGAAAGCAATTATTGTCATCATTGCTAATATCCCTTGTGGGTTTCTCGGATGCAGCCATGATACCATGGGTGTTATACGTCGCCTAAATGCATAGAAGAGATCTAAAAATAGACGAAATATCTGATGCCTCAAATGTGAGAAAGACTTGCAGAAAAGAATTCTGAAAGCAATCGTTCGTCCAACAATGCTCGATGGCCCAATTGAAAAGGGGTCGACACTAGCCTCATTACTTATATCCATTAATTCCTTAATCAAAAGTAAAAAGGAAAATAAATAATCTGTTCTCAAAATCCCACAGAATATCAGATGATTACTAGAATTCAAAGTGCAATTAACAGAGAAATAGTTGACCAGGATTTTATGTATGGTTTATATATATATATATGAATTCTGGGTTGAAAGAGTAAAACGTGAAAGGCAAGACATCTGGTGATTTGGCTATGTGTAAGAAACTAAAACAATTGAGAAGAAAGGTAATTACTCTGAATCAAAAAAATAAGTCACTTGTGGGTGTAGGTGTATCCCAATGTTTTAGTAATTGGACCGGTTATTGACCCAGCCAAAAGCTTGGGTCACCGATCACTGGTTCAACTGTTGGGTCAATTGTTGAACTGGTCGAATTAAAAAATAATATATATATATATATATAAATTAAAATATCAAGAAACACTTCTAATTTCTAAATTTAAAGTATTTAAATAACAACTTCAATCTCCAAGTTTTAGTTTCAAGTACTTAAAAAAGGAAAACCAAATAGAAAGTACTTAAAAATAATAACTTTAAGGACTGTAGTTGTCTAAATATTCAACAAATCAAGCAAAATTTCAGCATCCCAATTAAAAAAATGCAGCACATCAAGCAATCATCAAAAGAAAATTTCAGCTCATGATTAATTGATTATGATCTTATCTTAACTGAAGTTGTCTGATAAACCAAGTTTCAATTTCATGGCAGGGAAATTGGTCAACATCCTGGAAGAAAAACCAAAGTACTAAAATGCATCTAAACCTAGTAGGGAAAAAAAACTCAAGCTATTATCTGACCCATCAAAAGAAGCTTCACCATTTGACCGTTTTTGTCACACCCCAAAACAAGGGATTTTACATTTTAGTGACCCGAGATAACCTTGGTTAAAAGCATGCCCAAAATTCATCCTATTGGATTGTCCTACGAATCCTAAGCATTCAGCATATTCAAAATAAAGTACAAAAGAAAACAATTACAGACTTTTTCACTCTGATTCTCAAATAATCTCTCTTCTTTGCCTACCAAACTGCTTCTTCCACTGCTAGCCTAGGATCTTAACACAAAATCTGAGTGAACTTACATTGTATTCCTCCATTAGAACAAAATCCAGATGTTCACATATTTTCTATCTCAAATGATGATGATGATTTCTATGTACAGATACACATCATTAATCTCTCAGATCATTTTTTTCCCTAAGGCGTCGAGGAGCAGAAATTAAAACTCACCTTGGTAGCGTCGCAGGAGCTGAATCACCGGCGTCACAGAAGCGAACACGATTTTGAGGAAAAACGCATATGGGGTGCCCTAATTTTGTGAGGACAAACGCAGCGTTCTGGAGGGAGAAAAAAAAGAAGAAAAGATTACAAGAGGGTCAAAATCCTGATGAGGGTAAAAGAAAGTAGAAGTGAAGGGGCTCGCGATGAGAAGAGAGAATTGAAGACGTGAGAGTTAAATAAGCAAAATTGGGAATGAGGGAGGAGGAGATAAAGATATTCCGATATGGTGACGAGGCCCTGAATCAGAAAAGTGATTGTTGAAGGTGGCCAAACGAGACAGACCAAAAAACTTCTATTGTTGGACGTTTCTATTTACAGCAGTCCAAACTAACGGAAAATACATCTTATCCATATCTTCAAATAATAGTTTTTAATGTGAATTTTTGGAAAAAGAATAATAGTAATAATAAACTGAAAACGTTTAGGTGAGAAACTCCCACGTTTTTTTTGTTGGCCCAACAACTCCCAAGTTGCTCTGCGACAAAACTGAAAACTTATTTCTAGGTAATTAGGAGAAAAAAGTTAATTTTTTTTTTTTAATTTTTACTCCAATCTACATTATTATTGTATTTCATATTGATCCAAGTCTTTAGGCAAAAAAAAGATTAAGGTGAGTCAAGGTACCCTTTTTGTTCTTTATCTCTGAGATAGCTTACATTATCATTTTTTTTTCTTCTAACAATTTTGGTCTCACAAGTTTTTAAAAGTTTCACTATTTAGTTTTCAACTCACCTTAATGTCTGGTTTAACTTCATATTTTGAAGAGTCTAATTAAACAAGTAAAAAAAAACTCGTCAATAATAACTCATAATTTTAAACTTGTTGCATTTGAACTAAAAAACAAGAAATATTGGCTAATTGCACTCATTTGATTATGAAACAAGTTATCTACTTTTGAAGTTTTATTTGATCTTATTTAAGGATGGTTAAAAGAAACACATAGTTTTAGAGTCATAATATTTAAATTTCAAACAAGAGAGACATAAACATAGATAAAAAAAAAAACTTTTGAAAACCTTATAGGACTAAAATTATAAGGAAAGATGATAAATTGTAATCTACTCCCAACATAAGGGTAAAAGTGTACTTTAGATAAAAATTATTGTAGTAATTAATGATAGTAAAAATATATAAAAAATTAGGCTAAATTACACTTTTGATCCCATAACTTTTCTTGTTGCAATTTTGGTCCCATAACTTTGGCAAAGGTCTCAATTTGGTCCTATAACTTTTTTATTGCAATTTTGGTCTCATAACTTTTGAAAACGTCTCATCGTTGGTCCCAATATTGATTTTCATCCATTATCAGCCGCTAAAGATGATCTGACATACTTAGTTGGATGATGACGTGGCAAATATGGGTGAAGTTATGGGACGTATAGAAATCAGCTGGGGACCAACGGTGATACGTTTAGCCAAAAAGGCCTCTTTGTAACAAAAAGAAATGGAAGTGGGCTTATTGGGCTAAAAGCATGAATTTAAGCCCAAGGCCCATGAAAATGAACCTTAAACCCTCTGCTATACGCATTTCCCTCGCCGCAAGATCAACGAATCCCTTTTTCCACCATGTCGACCCTAAAGGAGATCCTCACACGGCGGCCTGTGGCGGCGACAATCCGGCTGACGGTGCCGGCCGGAGGAGCACGTCCTGCGCCGCCGGTTGGTCCGGCGTTGGGTCAGTACAGGCTAAACCTGATGGCCTTCTGTAAGGACTTCAACGCACGAACTCAGAAGTACAAGCCCGATACACCAATGGCGGTGACCATTACGGCCTTCAAGGACAACACCTTCGAATTCATCGTGAAGTCGCCGTCGGTGACGTGGTACCTGAAGAAAGCCGCCGGCATAGACTCCGGTAGCGGCCGGCCGGGCCATGTGGTGGCATCGACGCTGTCTCTGAAGCACGTATACGAGATCGCTAAGATTAAACAATCTGATCCTTATTGTCAGTACATGTCTCTTGAGTCTATTAGCAAGTCTATCATTGGCACTGCGAATACCATGGGGATTCAGGTTGTGAAGGACCTAGATTGATGATTGCTTGCTTGCTTCCCTCTAATTCTAGGTCTATAATAGCATTTGCATTTCCCTGGTTTTCATTGTTGTTTGAGATTGTAATTGATGTCTCATTTTGGTTGAGTTAGGGTAAGTGAGCTCCCTTGTCTCTTGGAAACTGACCTAGGAAATGAAATTGGAAATTTGGAATTTGGCGCTTGAATTTTTGGTATATGTTGTTGTCTTACTCATGTCATGTATAATGATTGAATACCCCCAATCAATTGTTAATTCTTTGTAAATTCATTCATGGATATGATTCATATATTTCTTGTATTTTTTTGTCTTAATTCCCATTTATTTTGGTTTTATATGGTTTAATTTAATAATTGTGTAAACACGTTTGATTATGAGATACTAAAAGAAAATACTATGAGGATTATATGTAGGTCCCTCTTATTTGCTTCTTAAATATCATGACTTCTATATGCTATTTGATGGAAACTGCTCCAATAAGATGAGATGAAGTCTCCTATCACTATTTAACTTACTATGAAACTTGGATTGCAGTTCATGAGCAGGTTTAGGATTTTGAGTTTGATAATTCCTTAGTTACCGTACATAGAGGGGCTTGGAAAGATTTGACGTTGAAGATGAGTTTATATTAACCTTAAGCAACTTGGCATGCCACTTGATACGAGTCCCACATCGGGTAGTTAGCTAGGAGTAAAGCACTATATAAGGCCTTGGGCTTTCTAACTTATCAGCTAGCTTTTGGGGTGTGGTTCTCCTAAGGGCTTATACTCGTATCAATTGGTGCTTTCATTGAGAGCCGACCGACACGGAGGGAGCGACCTATGGGTTGGATTAAGATATGTACGATGCGCCGTGCCGAATACTGGAAGTTGAATGGAGCCGTGTTGATAGTGTGGGCCGCCGTGGACGTCGGCTTTTGAAGAGGTATGCAATGATACGAGTCCCACATCGGGTAGTTAGCTAAGAGTAAAGCATTATATAAGGCTTTGGGCTCTCCAACTTCAACAGCTAGCTTTTGGGGTGTGGTTCTCTTAAGGGTTTATACTTGTATCACCACTAGCTACTTGAAGAGAAGAGGTTTCTGTTAAGTGGCTTGCTTTGCCTTTTGTCATAGTCAAAGTAAAAGCAAGGTTTACATGTAATGAAGAGTCAAGATATAGATTATTGATGTTGGCTATCACAGAATATGATGGTAATTAACTAATTACTAATTAGAAAGGAAGCCAGACATGTAGAGAGTTTGGTCTGTATCTGAGATTAAATATTTGGTGGAAATTGGAAAGTTCCTCTTGTTTCAAAGTTGAATGTAAGCATAGAACTTGAACTTGAAAAAGGAAGATGAAAAGAATAAAGGAAACAGCCTAATAAAATAAGCCAATGCACCCAACCGACGTCACTTGGGGCCCAAAATCATTGAAGTCAAACGAGATTTAGGGGATTTTCTTTTAGGTCTTTTTGGGGTTAATGCACGTGTCTACATTCATGAACAAACACACAAAATTCTGCCGCAAATACAGAAAATAGTTCTAGTGTTCAACATAAGCTAAACAGCAACAAACAAACCTATTAATCCAGATCAGAAATCACTATAGGACTCAAGCACGAACTCTGGCCATCCAAATTCTCTTTTAATTGTCCAAATTATTAATAACAACAAAAATCAGACAAAATTAAAATTTAAGGACCAAAATAGAATAAATATAAAATTTTAAAGATAAAAAAATAAAAAATAATTTTATGATCAAAATAACTATTTGACCTAATATCATTACTTAATATCTTTAACGTTGATTAACCCATATAAATTGGAATTTTCCCTTCCACTAATATACTTCCTAAGATCTTTTTCATATTTTGATTTAAGTAGTAGAAATATATAAATTTAAAAATACTAAAATTTACTTTTGAATTGAAAAAGAATAACTAATTCAATTTTTGAATTTATATATATATAATGTAAAAAAGATAGCTTAATTCAAGTTTTGAAAATTTGAAAATGAGATGTTCTTTTCTAGAAAAAAAAAGTATATTTAAATACACACGTCTTTGTAGTATATTTTTATTATATTCTTGAATTAGAATAGAAAACAATTAACTAGTATGGGCCAATATAAATTAGACACTCATTAATACTGAGAAAATTTTACATTTTTTAATATTATATAATTATATTACCCAAAACCAAAGTCGTGTGAAGAAAATCAAAATATAATCGAATCCTAGTTTTTTTTTTTCATAAAAATAGAATCCTAGTTGAAGATACAACAAACAAGAGAATAATTAATCAGAAATCTGATTACAAAGACATCAGAACACAATCGTTTTTAAACAGAAAGATACACACGGAGAGAGAAAGATAACTAATATATATATATATATATATACTAGGGGCTTGGCGTGCCCGTTGCATGTAACGTTTGAATTGATTTAAAGTTGAAGATTATATTAAATTTTTATATTGATNTAATATAGTATAATATAATATAGATATATATATTTTGGTTTAGTTATTAAAAACCAAGAGAACCAAAAAAACAAAGAACAAATGTAAACGTGGATTCAATAAATCAATAAAATAACTTGTAACTAAAAATTAACAAAAAGTAGGAAGAATCCCTAATCTCTTGGATCCCAAGCCACCTTAAAATTCAAGACCCCCTTTTTTCTCTCTCCCTATATATATAGTTATTTACACACACACACCTTCCACAAAATAGTGTGTAGTTGAATAAACCATCTTCAATACTCAGCCTCAAAAACCCACTAGAAAAATATTCTCTCCTCTTTAATTTCTCTTGTTCATTCCATGGCTGGCCTTCAACAATACAACTTTTTTCCCACTGATCTTTTCTACCCTCGTCCTCCTCCTTCATCTTCTTCTTCTCCATCTTTGATTCCTCTTAAATCCCCTGATTCTGAATCCATCACTAATGATCAAGATCTTCAGCAAAAGCAGCAGCAGCCACAACAGCAGAAAAAACCCAAAAGTGTGATGATCAAGCCTCCTTCTAAGACTTCTTTGGTTTGTAATCGCAGAACCCAATTTGGGAGTGTCAGTGATCACTTTCACAAGAAGCAACAATCTAAATTCTCAGCAACCCCACTTTCTTGGATGGTTCGTTTGGATTAAGGAACAAATATCTTTGAATTTTGTGTACCTTTTTTACCATGGCTTTTTCAAGATTCTGTAAATTATTGAAGGAGGAGGGAGGGGTAAGGGTATATTTCAATCCTTTTATTTTTCTTTTTTTCTTTTTCCTCTAGGCTTAATGTCGGATTTTTCATCCCAGTAGTTAATATACAAGACTTTTTTTTTTTCTTTATATACGTTTTTTCTTGATGTTCTTTTTACGTTATTTTATATTTGCTCTGTTTTCTTTGAAGTTTGCTCTGTTTTCTCTGTTTTTCTTCCAGCATCACCGCCAATAAAAGAAAAATAAGAAAAGGAATTGGATGAACCTAAGATTTATTATATTATAACCTAATTGAGACGGATTTTTCAAAGTTCTTTTATTAAAACTTGTGTTTGATTCAAACTTGAAAGTATCTCTTCTCTGTTTTCATCGTTCCTCTAAATTTGTTTTTCTTGAACAAAAAATTTGTATGAATTTTGTTACGTATTTGGCAACGAGATTCTAAGTTAAACGAATAAACTGGAATCAATTATAGAGACTATTGGTATTATCGATCTGTTTACAAACAAAATCAACGAAGAATGAATCAATTAACCAAACGAGAAAGTTAAGGATAGTTTGTTTCAGAATTCACACAGTGCTCACGAAAAAACTCAAAACATTCAACCTTGTCAACCATGAACAGTAATTCTCATGTGGAAAACGAAGATTAAAATAAAAAAAAAAAAAGATTCAAACTTAAAATAAATAAATTAATTAATAAATAGGGAGTCGTCATCCACGGCGTGCAACATACGAAGGCATTTTTGTGAATCCGAATATTCGCATGAATGTGCTTGTGTTTAGCTGCTTTGTTTGGTCTTGTTAATTAGTTAAGCTCAAGATTGATGGCTCAAATAATAATGACAAAAACTTTTTTTCTTTTTTTAATTTTATATTAATTTTTTTTGTCAATTTTATTTTAAAATTTTATATTTTTGTCTTTTATCTGTTACTTATATTCATATAATAAACTAAATAATACATTTTTTTTGTAATTTTTAATTTGAGTTAATATTTAGTTTATATAATTTTACATTACATGTCAATAATCACATGCTATGATATCTGGATACTTATTTTTTAAGGCGTGTCGCCGTGTCAGACACGTGTGTGTTTTGTTCCATAGATCACATGAAATTTTCAATTACTTTCTAGAATAAAATAAGAATAAAAATGATAAAACCAATCAAAGTATAAAATTTTAAAAATAAACAAACCAAAAAAGATGTATGTAATTTTCTTTTTTTTAAAAAAAGTGTTTTGCCAAAAATAGCTATTTCAATTTTGGGCCATGCACAAGCGTCAGAATGGAAGCATCTTTCCCTTTCTTTTCTTCTTTAATTTGAACTAGAAAAATCTTTTAGAATAGTAATTTCGAATGAGAGAACGAGAGAAAATAGTAACGAATATTTTGATAACGAGCTTTATAACCTAAAATTCTTATTCACTCTGATAAAAAAAAATGGTAAGCAATCAACAAAATCATATTAAGAAGGAATGAATCATATTTGATAGTTGCCTAAGTGTTACGCAGTCCATGAATCTTAGTTGTAAGCAAATCGAAGTCAATAGTGGCCGCCTGAGAAGAATAAAATAGAGGGAACGTCAGTAATTTAATAAATATATTATGTGTTTTGGAGCAAGTTTATTAGAGAGTCCTCTAATATATTCGATTTTTGTCACACATATTATAGTAGAGAAGAGGGAATATATAAAATCAATTATAGTAATAGCTTTGTGTTTGTGTGGAGAGGAGAATTTGACTTTCTAGTTGAGTTGATTGACTTTATGTGTTTATAGATTTGAATTGGAGAATCAAGAACGACCATAAGTTCCATTCAAAGATATATCGTTATAGGTGGTTAGATTAGTGGCCACCTACCATCTCATGGTCAAGGTATACAGTTTTTGGAGTGATAGGCCAATCTACTTTTCTCACAACTTTTGGTCTTCTCTTTTTTTTTTTTGTTTTTGTTTTTGGGTCTTTGTAGTATTTTCTTTTTTGTCCGAAAGATATTTCATTCATCAAAAGAAATAAGAGAAGGTTATACAATAGGAAGACCCATTAAAGTATAAATCTACCAATTTAAATATAGTCTTACAATAGCTGAGGAGGAGAAGAAAAAAAATTCAGATCTCCTATACAACCAAATTTATAAAATATCTAAAAAGATAAAGAAAACTTGAAAAATAAATGGAGAGGCAACACACCCTTCATTTCTCTATAAAAGATCAATCTTAGATATTTGTTTTATTTTTCATGTTGAACTCTATTTGTAGATCAAAGATACTTTTTTTAACAGCATAATCTGGGCAAAACTAATATTGTATTGAAATTCAAATACAAAGTCCAATTCATACGTTGGGAAGAAATTAAAAGCAGTATAATGTGTATTTATGATTTGAATCCTGTTAATTTTTCTAAAGTTAGTAAGATACATTTTTTTTTTACTTATATTCTATGAAGTATGCACTGACACGAACACGGGATACGACACGGACTGACACGCCTAATTCTCAAATTTACAGGACACGACACGACATATATTTATATATATAAATAATTAAAAATCTATAAATTTTAATGAAATTTTTAAAAATTACGATATATATTCATAATATATGTCATATATAACACTATTTTTTATTTTTTGTCATGATAAAGTCAAAAAAATATTAATTTTATATTCTGAAACTTATGAATATGTATCGTGTGGGTGTCGTACAGGTGTCGGATACGGACACGTATCCGACACGACAGCACGCTATCAAAATGAAGTGTCGATGCTTCATAGCTTATATTTAACAAAAGAAGCGCTGTATATTTTTTTTCATCTAGAATCAGCGCAGACAAATTTTTTAAATTTTTGTTGGAGGATCTTAATCCCTATATATATATATATATTTAAAGAAGGGGTTTGAAGTATAGGAAATATTTTTTTTTTGGCCTGAGTTTGAAGTATAGGAAACTAGTATGAGACCCGTGTGTTCGCATGACTTTTTTTCCTTACAATTTATATAATTGGGAATATCCTTCACACACCTTGCCAATTAAGTTCATCCATCAAATGTTGTGCTTTTGCGACATCAAGATCAACCTTTCGTCTATACAGATTGGAAAAAAAAGACAAATCCAAAATGTCATCTAAGTGAAGGAAATGATATTATATATAAAGGAATCACTAATATATTTAGCATCGGCAGCCACCAGTTGGTTATAATTAGCAGTTGCAGCTATGGATTGATCTGATCAGGAAAATTCACTTGAATTATATACATCATCTAATCAAGATGTAGAAAGTATGCATTACCAAGCAAATCAGGATCAAGATGTGCTTATGCTTACTTCCAAGATAGTGTTGTCACATTCACAGAAAAGTTTATATAAATTCTTCACTTATTCAATTGATTTATTTTCATTTGCCACTTTGGGAGCCAAACCATCAACAACCATTGCAGCACCTTATCTTGCAGCACCATCAACAACCATCAACAACCATGTGCTTATTCAATTGATTTATTTCACTTATTCAAGGATCCCTCTGGTCTATCCACAGCAGTGAAGCCATATCTTGCAGCCTCTGCTGTTGTATCAGAACAAACTATGGCTTTCCCAAACTGTTTGAAATTTGAAACAAACACGAAATTTATGTATAGAACAATAAGAAGATGATTGCCGAGAGACATACAGGGAGTTTAATATAGAGTAATCGGCAATTACCTTGAGAGCGTCGTGGCATAGATGAATGATCCAGAGGTGATTGATTCACCGGAATCTCCAAACGTGTCGTCGGCTTCCTCATCGGAACTGCCCTTGCTGTTGTTGCTGTTGAAGCAATTGCACAGATTGCAGGCGCATTTCGTAGGGGGTGGCTGCTTTTTCTTGGCCGCATTTCGTCGGATTCCGAATGCGGCAGTGGAAGTGAATGCGGGTGTTAGGGTTAATGGAAGAGGAGAAGTCGCGTGAGAGGCTAAAGCTGAAATTAAAGCAGAATGAAGATGTTGCGAAGACTGTAAATCCATGCGTGTCGACAGAAAATACCTGGTGAGGAATGCGGTGAAATTGGAATCGAAATCGGAAGGTGAATGCGGTGAAAGTGAATCGGAATCGGAAAGTGAATCGAAATTGGAAAGGGATGAAATTTTACCGATTCAGACGGATACGAAGTGGAAGAGGAGAAGTGAATGCGGAATCGGAAGAGGAGAAGATAAAAGACCACGTTGAATATTGGTGTTAGGTTAATGGAAGAGGAGAAGAGGAAATTTGGGATGTGAACATGAGACTGTGAGAGAAAAGCAGGAGGCAAAGCTGCTTTTTGAAACTGAAGTTTGAATTTTGAAATTAGTCCAAATGAGTTTGGCACCGAAGATGAAATAAATTAGATCAATATGAATTAAATTATTGCAAAACAAAATAAAAGACACGTGTTGATGTAGTAGTGCGAGTTAGAAAAAGATTACTGTTTAAGTGTTTATACTCGCTAGAAAATCACGCCACTTAAGCAAATGAAAACATAGTTTTATTAGATAGTATAGATATGAATTAAATTATTGCAAAACAAAATAAAAGACACGTGTTGATGTAGTAGTGCGAGTTAGAAAAAGATTACTGTTTAAGTGTTTATACTCGCCAGAAAATCACGCCACTTAAGCAAATGAAAACATAGTTTTATTAGATAGTATAGATAGTATAGATAGTATAGATTGAATAGTATAGAAGTATAGATGTCTCATCAAATAACGCTAGAAAAGTGCTTTGGCTCTTTGAGGCTTTGAGCCCGGTGTACACTGAAAAAAAAATTAACGCTAGAAAAGTTGAAATTTTGATTGAGTGCAAAAAATATCACAAAATGTTCTCTTTCAATAGTATGGGAAACTCCATATTGCAATAAGTAACCCAGATAATGTGAAAATAAATAAAAGTTTACTGTTTGATCAGAAGGGAAGAAAAAGAAGTGCAACTTGCTCATTCACTAATAATTCTAGAAACCCATTAATTAGAATATCATTCAACCCCAAAGAAAAAAAAATTATGTATAACCCCCGGAGGGTGTAGTGTAATATATCAAATTTGGCCAAATTCTCAAATTGGTCCTCATTCTATAGGATGAATTCTATTTTGGTCATAGAACTAACTTTTATTTCGCTTTTAGTCTTTAAACTTTTCAACTTGTTCCATTGTAGTCCAAACCATGATTATGTCTATTTTCTGTCATAATCTATGAAGCTAGACTCCTGACTTACACAATTTTTCTCTAATACGTGTTCTAAACTTCTAATAAATAAGTTGTCGGATGAAAAAAGAAAATTCTTTATTCTTATAAAGAAAATCAATTACACTTTTATCTCTCATTTATGACTAATGAGTATATCGTTTAGTTCATTAAGAGACTATACGCTATATTTCAATAGGTAAGAAATCGAGTTGTCAATTTGGTAATATTTTAGGGACCGAGTTGTTAATTTACTTGATAATTCTACAATTAAGAAACAAAAAAAGGTACACTTTTACTTTTTCTTTAGTTTCTTTTAACCATACTCTATGCTTGTTGATTGAAGGCAGCAGAAGGTACGCAAAGAAAAACATGATCATATTAATTTGGAATAGTAATATAGGAACTGCTCATTAATTTCCAAATGTACAAGATATGGTGATTGCAGAATATAATGCAGAGGATGAAGAAATAGAAGTGAATGGAATAGATTTAGGGGCATTTGGGTCCTCCTCTTTTGGTCTTCCAGTTATTATAGCAAGGGCACACCTGCTTGTTGCCATAAGTACCTGGTGGCACACACAGGCATTTTGCACAACACTTCTGGCAGAAGAACAAGCATGGCTTCTTGTACTGTGTATTTGAGCATCTCTCTGCACATCTTCCTCCACATTCTGCCAAATTTCATCATTTCATTTCATTCTCATCATCAAAACTCATAACAAAAACAACAACTATATATACTAATAATACATTATATATATATATTGTTACCTTGTGGTTGGAGACTTCCTTCAGTGACGCCATGCTGAAACACAATACACCAAATAATGTATATATATATATATGTCAATATATATATAAAATGCTTTATGGAAATGGAAAATTAAAGGGAAGATCGATGAACACAAAATAAACCTCACCATGGGAAGGTTGTTAGTGGTGTTAGTGTAATTATTTCCTGCAGGCTGAGGAGCTGGAGCTTCTGTGTTGCCAACAACAATCTCACCCTGAAATTAACCATTAATGTTATAAGACACCATATAATTAATTAGTCTATAAATATATGTATATATACACACAGATTAAGAAACATACATGGGTTTTCTCCACAAGAAGGAATAACATTAATGTAGACACCAGGAAGAGCATGAGGGTGCTTAATTTTGCTGCGGCCATTATTATTGCACACTGAAACAGAGGAAATTAATGAAGTTATGTGATTATCTCTCAACTCTCTCAAGTACTGTGGTCTTCTTCAAGGGGCTTGTGTTTGTGTGTACCTTATTATAGGGAGTAATTGGATGAGTCTACTTGTGTCTATTCTATTTATATCCATATATTAAAGGTAGCACCCACGTTGGCTAAGTTTTAGATACATGGCAACACTCCAAAATCCTTTCTTTGTGTTTCCTAAATGACATATGAAGAATCTACCCTCAAAAAAGCCTTCCACGCAATCATATTCCTTTTTTTTTTCCTTTTGAAATCCCCAAACTCACTCTTCTTTCTCCTTTCTTTTAATCTACACAAGTTATATATTATCTTAATTAACGGGATGACATATATATTGATTGTAAAGTAGCATTGTTATGTTGGATGAAGCACTTATCATTGGATTAAAAGCTATAATAGTAGTGATGCAACTGTAATTGCTTAGCAATCGCCCAAGCACCATAATTCAACTATGGCTTAGGTTTATATCCGAATTTCCGCTT
This sequence comes from Chamaecrista fasciculata, assembly GCA_003254925.1. Lineage (NCBI taxonomy): Eukaryota > Viridiplantae > Streptophyta > Magnoliopsida > Fabales > Fabaceae > Chamaecrista > Chamaecrista fasciculata. The sequence continues at coordinate 19,025 of QANZ01016493.1, forward strand.
TGCAATCACCCTATTGAAATAAAACTCATGAAGTTAACTCTAATACCAGTTGTTGGATCAAACTCTTAACACTAGACTAAAAGTTATAACTATTAACAATAATATACGACTCTAGCTATTCCTTTAACACACAATAAACCAAACCTCTAAACGCCATCGTTTGATTATGATTCGACTTTGTTCCTAGTCTATGTCATTAGACAATTGCTTAACACATATAGACAAACAAACATAAATTATCAAAAAATCAAAACTTTAAGCAAGTGGGGTGGTTAGTTTGAAGTTTCAATTAGGGATAGATTGGTCCATGTGGAAAGGAATGAATTGGTCCTGTAGAATAGAAAACTGTGGGCAAAAATTCGATCATATGAAAGAGAAACATGAGAGAGAGAAGTGGCCAAATCACATGTGCATTCACATGCATAGCTTCCCAATGACTCTCAGAGTAACTAACATATAAAGAGAGTGATAGATGAACAAACAAATACCATAAACTAGCTTCTCTCATCCTCTCTCTCCTTTGTCTTTTATACAAACTTACAAATATGAACCAGCATGGGACCTAGCTGCGCTACCACATAACATTCTGATTCCTTACTATCATCCCGTGAACCCTATCATCATTTCTGTTTCTTTTTTAATCCCCAACCATTCCTTTAATTTAGGGTTTTACGTGGAGACTTAAGAGTAAACCAAGCATATATCTGCTGTTGTTAGCATTTAATATTGTGGTTTAGCTCTTTACCAAAAAAAAAATATATATTGTGATTTAACTTTCATGTGGGTATAATTAAGTTTTATTTTTTTTTAGAAAACTTACTATTTGGTCCTTGAATTTACACCAAGCCAACTAATCAGTTCCTAAATAATCGAAATACACAATTTAATCTCAGAAATATTTCAATTATCAACTATTTGGTCCTTAGTGACAGTTTGATCCTTAAATTTGAACTAATTTTATATTTTTTGATATTTGAATTTGTACTAAATTAATCCTATTTGATCTCTGAATTTGAACAAATTTAAACTTTTTTAATTTCTGAATTTATACTAAATCAATGTTATTTGATCCCTAAATTTTAATTAAATTTATGTTTTTTTCTTCTCCCTGAATTTGATCTAGGAACTAAATCATTAACAATTGTAATAATTTACGGACCGAACAGTATACTATTCTAAATTAAATAGTAGTTTTTCTCTTCTTTTTTTGTTAGTAGAAACTGTTAGCGGCCATGAAAGAGAAAGAGACAGAGATGGTTAGGTATTCAGTTTGTTCTGTTGGATTGGTCTCGTGAACTTGTTTTTGTTTGGATTCATCAGTCATCACGTTCTGTGGGGCAGGCTTTTAAAATGTGATATTGGTGCAAATGTTTTTTGGCCTGATATATTAGTGCAAATTATTAGTGCATTTTTTTTAACAAGCTTCTTATGTCATTTATAAAAAGAGACAAATAACTTTACATAGTTACATACAGAAGATTTAACAGAATTTACATAATTGATAAATAAATTATACTTGCTGTTTCTATGGATACATTGATTAGCAAGAATAAAATAATCTGTGAAATAAAATAGGCTTGCTCTTTCAAGAATAAATTTAACAAATCAAATTTGTAAGAGGACCTAGTTTAGTTGAGTGGAATTGGAAGTTGAGAAACTATACAATAATATATTTGGAGTCTCCTATGTGAATTTACTCTGATGTTGAAATTAGTTGAAGTTTAGATAATTCAAGCGAGAAAAATTTTGAGACAAGAAGTCATGGTCTCAAGGTTCAAATTTATTGATTATGTAGTTATTAAGAAAAAAGATAATAAGAGAGAAAGAGAGTCAAAATTTTAAGAATATAGATCTCTAAATTGTTATAAATTATAGACGTTGTGTGGATGGTGACACTTACATATGCTTCGATTAGAGCCACATGAGTATGATTTAGTGGTTCTTTAATTAAGTAGTGAATGTTTGAATTTCACATTTGGATATAAAAAGTATTTTGTGGCCACTTTCAAGTGAAGGACCCCCAACGAAAAAATTATTTACTATTTTCGACAATGAATACTCTTGATTTATACCAGAAAAATATATGCTTCGATTAGCACTCGTCGGAGTTGAGAGGCGACCAACTCATATATATCAACATAAGTAAATACAAACAATATAAGATTAAATAAACACTGTTTAGAAAGTTTACATCCCATTCCTTACAAAATTAATTCTCAAATTATTAGTGTTTCGGGGTCGTACCTATTAGCTAATCATAGGTTTGGACTAAGTCGGGCTTAGCTCATGGTCTAGAACAGATATCTGGCCCATCAAAACTGCACTAAAATATATGGTTTTGGGCTTAAGCCCAATTATATTTACAAAACGTTATATTAGACTTGAATTTTGACCTAGTTCATAAAAAAAGAGGATTCTTGGGTGTTGCCAAATCTTTTTCTGTATTATTGTTTGTGGGGGGCTAGGGGAACTTTTGGGCTTTAGTGTGCCTTTTTGGGCTCCTGCGGTGTCCTCTTGTTTGGGCCTTGTGCCCCTTGTCTATATTGACACTTTTGACCAATACAAAAATATAGGTCAAAATATCATTTTAGTCCTCAAATTATAGAATGAATTCTGTTTTGGATTAATTTTTTTTTGTTTCATTTTGGTCTTTAAAATTTTTCATTTGTTCTACTATTAGTCCAAAATGTGATTTTGACATTTTGTTTGATTTATCTCATTAATTCTAACTTGAGCAAGTGAGAGTGACAATTTTTCTCTCACATGTGAGTGGATACTTTTCTCTCACAATATCATCCTGATCTTGAAAAGTATACACTCATAATTGTATCCATTATTGACAATTCATAAAGAGATAAAGAAAAATATTTTTTTAAACAGAAAATTGAAAATAAATTTATAGTTGATTTTTATTCTTAAAAATGAAAAAAAAAAATTCTCTCTATCAACTTACTTATTTATTATTACATAAATCAACAAAATCCATTGTTCAATTTAGAGATTACGACAACCAAATTCATACAAAATCACCTTTTGAACTAATAATAGAACATACAGGAAAAGTTGGAAAACAAAACAAAGCAAAAAGAAATTTAAGATCAAAACAAAGCTTATCCTATAGTTTCAGAATTAAAATGAGTTTTTGACTTAAAAAAATATGATTATACCATTTTTTTTAGGAAGAACATTAGGCGTTCAGGTTGAACTTTGAAGCTTGTTAAATTATCATATATGGGTTAGGTACACATGACGAAAGCAATAAAATAATGGATACAATTATGAGTGGATACTTTTCAAGATAAGGATGATATTGTGGGATTAATTCCATGAGGCATGATTATGATTTATGAAGCATCCTGGATTGAGTGAGTCATCAATTACAACAAGCTCATGTGCATCACACTAATTATATGCACATTTTTCGCCTCATTGCTTCATGCTTGCTCCCTAATTCTCAGACATATCAAGTGATTGCTATGCCTCATTGCCTTGCATATTGCATCACGTCACTCATCATATATAAGTGATAGGAACCAATCATCCAAGTGTGTTTATTAAGCAAAGGAGCATCAACAAAAATATGATTACATGTTTTAAGAGATCAAATTCTTCATTGTATGATTAGTATTGTATCATGATATTAGTTATGAGTTATGACCATATCATTATTTACATTTTAGAGTAAACCAATGAGAAAATAAAAGTAAAGTAGGGTGAAATTCGGGGAATTTAACCTAATATAAAGTGATAGAAATGATCAAATAAAAAAAATTATTATACTTAACCAATACGAAATTAGTCTTAATGATAAACGGTTCCATATCACTTAAATAAAATCATAAATTCAATACTTTGAAAATACAAATATTTTTATTGATCCATGGTTATTGCGCTATGAAGCATGGACACGGGACACGACACGGACACGGACACAGCGACACGCCAAACTTTCGAAATTACATGACACGACACGGCATATATTTATATATAAAAATAATTAAATATTCATAATTTTTAATAAAAAATTTAAAATTACGATTTTTATTCATAATATATGTCATATCTACTATTATTTTATTTTGTCTGTCATGTTAAAGTTATAAAAATTTGATTTATATTCTAAAATTTGTGAATATGTGTCGTGTCGGTGTCGTACGGGTGTCGGACACTGACACGTGTCTGACACGGCGACACGCCCTCAAAATGAAGTGTCCATGCTTCATAGTTATTGCGTGTACCCCAGTGGTTTTAAGTTTTTATTATCACATGTATACGGCCCCCCAAAGGAACACCAACGGGAAAGGCTATGGGAGTTTCTAGGTAACACACCTGAACCCACTTGTGCATGGTTAATCATTAGTGATTTTAACCAGGTGCTTCGAAGTAGCGAGAAGAGTAATGGTACATCCAGGATTCGGGGTGTCGAGAGACCCTTAGACCTCTTTTTTGACAGAGGGTGGATTGAACTAGACATGATTGGAAATACCTACACTTGGTCAAATAATCGTCAGGACACTAATAATATCCAAGAAAAACTTGATAGAGGATGGTGTAATATGCAGTGGATGCAAAGATTTCTGCACTCCTTTATTGAAGTTTTACCCCGAGCCGCCTCTGATCACTCCCCTCTCATTTTACATTCTGATCTTCCTTTGAAGGGCGGTAAAAGGCGTTTCAAATTTGAAGCCATGTGGCTCTCTCATCAAGATTACAAGAAGGTTGTTAATGACGCCTGGTGCTCTTCCCCAACCACAGCCGGATCCACCTCTTATAAATGTGTGCAGAAAATCAAATACACTGCGTATGCCCTTAAGGATTGGAATAGGCTTCTTTGGCAATATCAGAAGCCAGATCACCTGTGCGGAGACTGAGTTAAAAGATCTTCAAATCAAATTAAGGCAGGGGCCAATCTGGGTATTGAAGAACAAGAGCTTATCATCAGGAGAAGGTTGGAAGCACTCTGGCAGTGCGAACAAATTTTCTGGGCTCAGAGAGCAAAAAAGATGTGGTTGATTAACGAAGATAGAAACACGAAGTACTTCCATGCTGTTGTTAAAAATCGAAGAAACCGGGCCCGCATTTTAGCCCTACAGAACTCTGATGGAGTTTGGGTCCAAGAGAATGGGGCGATACTCAATTTGGCCAGGGACTATTTCGTAGATCTTTTTACTAACCAGATTGATTTTGACTAGGAGGCCTGTTCTGACCTCATCCGGAAAGCTGGTATCACTTGCCTCTCTGAGAGCCATCTTGCTACACTCAATATGCCGTTCACCAGGATGGAGACCGAAACGACTCTTTTCCAAATGGATGGTCACAAGGCTCCCGGACCGGATGGTTTCCCTGCCATTTTCTTCCAGAACCTCTGGCCCACCGTGGGTGAGGACCTCATCCGTATGGTATCGTCTTTTCTCAATTCTGGCCATATGATCAAGGAGTTAAATCAAACTCACATCATCCTCATCCTTAAAGGGGAAGAGCAACGCAGTTGCTGTGACTTCACACCTATCAGTTTGTGTAACGTGGCTTACAAGGTTATTTCTAAAACGCTCACCAACAGACTCCAGGACATCATCAAGGATGTAATCTCGCCATTTCAGAATGCATTTGCCAAGGGACGCGCCATCACAAACAATATCCTGGTTGCACATGAAGTGCTTCGGTATATAAGAAGATGTAAGAAGGGAAAAACCTTCTGGGCAGGGTTGAAAATTGATCTCCTAAAAGCTTACGACAAGATCTCTTGGGATTTTCTACGAGTCCTCTTGAGGGAAATGGGTTTTCCTGCCCACTGGGTCCGTTTGATTTCCCAGTGCGTGACGACTACTACCTTTAAAGTGCAGGTCAACGACATGCTATCTGAAAGCTTCTCTCCTAAAGCCGGACTAAGGCAGGGCGACCCTATCTCACCTTATTTGTTCATCTTATGTATGAATGTTCTCTCTGGCCTTCTTATCAAACATCAGGAAGAGAGGCATATAAAAGGAATCAAAGTTTCTAGGACTGCACCTGCCATCAACCACCTTATATATGCTGACGATATCCTCTTGTTCTTTAAAGCTGATCTGGATTCTATTACAAAATTTAAGGAGGTGTTCAGTGTTTTTGGCTAGGTTTCGGGATTGCATATCAGCCCTGAGAAATCCGAGATTACTTTCAGTCCAAACACTCCTAACAGGTTCAAAAAAATGATTTCGAAAGCAACGAGCTTCAAAAAAGTTGACCGCTTCAATAAGTACCTGGGTAGTTTCGTTGATGAAGACGCACGTAGCAGGAAAATCTTTGATGTAATTATGGATAAGCTCCATACACAGCTCGATGGTTGGCAGAACAGATTGCTATCTCAAACCGCCAGAGTCACGCTTATCAAATCTGTGTTGTCCTCTTTGCCATTGTATCACTTATCCTACTTCAAACTTTCAGATAAGGAGGCTAAAAAATGTGACTCAATCCTTAGTAATTTTTTATGGGGTGAATTTGCAAACAAGAAATCCCCGCATATGAGAGCTTGGGATAAACTTTGTGCCCCCAAGAACATGGGGGGTCTTGGGATCAAGAAAACGAAGGAATTTAATCTTGCTATGATAGGGAGGCAAGCTTGGTAGATCATCAACAACAAAGAAAGCCTCGTCTCGCAGGTTTATCACGCCAAGTATAGTAAGGGAGATACAGGTACCCCTTTCACCTGTAATGCGGCAACCACCCCCTGGCGAGGCCCATATGCAAGTGCATCAATGATATTTTGATGGATTGTCAGTGGAGGGTTGGCACTGGTTCAGAGATTGAGCTTATAGGCCTTATGTTTGTGATTCAAAAAAAAAAAAAGAATTTATTATCATCAATTTATTTAAATTTTTTTAGTTAAACTATTTATATCCCTATCATTTGTATTCTGATTTAAATGAAAATGAATCTATTTAAACCGAGAGTTAACAATTAAACTGTTAAAGTCATTCTTACAATATTAATAATTGTGCCTCAATTCTTTTCCCTATAGTACAATCTTACCACTGAAATAGTAAATTATGAGCTTCACGTCTCAAATAAGGTAACTAAGTTAATAATCATGCAGACATGGTTAATTTGACACATTTGGCCAAAAAAAAAAGTTTTCACAGTAATCTTCACGAAATGAAAGTTCAGTGACTAAACAGTGGTGTTAATTAATCTTATACCTCGCCCTAAATTAAAGATTTGTTCAATCGTCCTATTTTCCTTTTTTCCTTTTCAATAGAGTTGATTGTAACTGCGGAATTTTTTAATCAATGGGCATCCAAATTGCAACACCGACTTCAACGGTCAATTCATTAGCCACAGAATTATTGCAATGGTGTGCCGAATTTTGATGGTCAGAGCAAACTCTGGTTGACTCATGTAGTAAATAACCCTAAATTATTGTGCGGCTTTCTTAATAAGACCTCAAACAGAAATAGATCGATAGATATGGATTGATTAGGAAATAAAATACGTCAAAGGTTTATTTTGGTTCTTAATATATCTTCTAATTTTATTTTAGTCATTTATATTTTAAAATATTCAAATTGGTCATATATGTTGGTTAAATGTTTCGATTTATCTCAATCTATTGAATTTGATTATATTTTTTTTTTGTATTTCATTTCAAGTTCAAAGAGTTTGTTAAGAATAACTAGTAACTTTGAATTCGTCATATTCAAACTTGCAACGAGAGAGATATGATTAATTTTACTTGTTTGATCATAAAACAAACAGTATACTTTTAGGATTGATTTGACATTGTTTGTTGACGACTCCAAATGGATAGACAAAGTACATTTTAAGAACAATACATAATTATAAACTCATCACATTCGAATTTAAAACAAGATAAATATAATCATAATCAATAGTTTAGGAACAAAATGAAACATTTTACCAACATTTAAGATTAATTTAAACATTTTAAAATATAAATGACCAAAATAAATATTAAACATATATTTAGGACCCAAATGACCTTTAACCAATAAAATAATAGGTTTTTTAAAAAAAAAAATAATAATAGGCAATTAACCATGGAAGGTATATATTTATAAAGAGTTAGCCAAGTTGAGTCAAGAAAGGCGAAACTCTCACGGACCCTTCCTTCCATTTGACCCCACCTAGCTTCACCGAACCCGTGGGCCCCACATCGTTCCGAACCTTTCTTCATAAAGGCTCGGAACCACCCAGCCCCTTATATATATACATTTATGTGCGTCTGGTTCTAGCCGCGTCGCATTCATTCTTTACTCTTCTTCGTTCAACGCGTTTTTTTCTTCGTTTCGTTGATTGGACCGATTAGTCGTCGCGTTTTCTTTCCATCTCAGGTAATTCTTTTTTGTTTTCCTATCCTCTCCGATCTGATCGCTATTCGGTGAGGTATCTGCGAGTTTTGCGTAATTGATCGTTTATGAGGTTTTGGTTTCGGAATTTTAATGTCTTGCGAGGGTTTGATTGTTAGGAATGATGGTAGGAGTAGGTGAATGAAGCTATGATGGCTTTTAACTGCTCAGGGATTTGTGGTTTTGAATTTTGATGAATGATCTGGTGCTTTTGGTTGTTTTGCTATGCATTTTGTGAGGTTGTGGATGATCGAGTTTGATTTTATGTCGGCAGAGGATCCTTTCGACCTATTTCTTGTATGAAAGCTAGTTTTTGGTTTCCTGTCAGGGCTGATCTGTTCGGTTTCTTGAGTTTCCTGTTTCGTGTGTTCTGGTCGTATACTTATGCGAGCGATCGGTTTATATTTTTTCACCAATTAATTTGGCGGGGGATTCTTGATCTGATAAAAAAACTCCTGTTGATTCCATGAGTCACTTGTTGTCTAGGATCGGGTGTAGCTGCCATGGAGTCCAAAGGATTGTTTCCATGTGAAATCTTGCCAACATTTTTTGTTACATCTATTAAACAAGAAATGAGAGAACCTCGATCTCTCATTATCTTTATTATTGACAATGGTCTCAAAATATCAGGAGTGTGATTTTGCCAACCTAATTGCTGGCGCTGCACTTATTTATGTTCATATCTTCTTGGTATGTCTCTGTGTATATTTTTAATGTATTGGTTTTGACTTATAATCCTTGTGGCTTGTGACAGATATAAAGAACAAGAATCCAAGTCTTTCTTAGAAAATGGCACTAGTCTCTGGAGGAAGATCAACATTGAATCCCAATGCTCCTATCTACATTCCTGCTGCCTTCCGCCAAGTGGAGGATTTTTCTCCAGAATGGTGGCAACTGGTAACTACATTGACCTGGTACCATGACTATTGGCTCAGCCAGCAACAAGATGTGGAAGGTTACTATAATAATGCTGGGGATGAATTTGAAAGCTGTGATGTGCTTGATTTGCTGCCTGATGCATTTGATCTTGACTCCGATGAAGATCTCTCTGTGATGGAAGCTCAGCTTGAGGAGTTCATTAGATCTTCTGAGGCTGAAGGTACAAGAAAAGTTGCCAGATCAATGTCTTGCACTCTCGCTCGATATAGTAAAGACATTGTGATTTAGTCTCTGTATCAAAAAGTGTATTTCTAATAATCAGGAAGTAACACATACAAAGATAACAAGTAGGTTTTCACTATAATAAAATTTCCAGGATTAGCCAATTAGGTAATATATGGAAATAGGAATTAATGAAGCAATTTGAGATACGTAAGCTACCCTAAATTTCTGTTTATTTGATTGATAGTAACGTGGGATACTATACTAATGAGCTTCTATTTCTTCAGCTAAAACGGAGAATGGAGCAAAGGATGCAACAGCATAAGCCATCAAAGATGCATTTCGCAGTACTTTCAGTAACCTGGCTAAGCGCCGTGACCCATGAGCTTGCAAAGTCTTGGGTTGGCGGTTCGTTTAAGCTGCTTAGTACTTACCATATCTTCTTAGCTTTAACTTTCTGTATCATCCAAAAGAAATCTCTGTAACTTCTGTATAGGCAATGTCCCAACATTTCGTTCTTCCCTATCTAGCTTTACCACAATCTTGGTAAGCAATGAAGTAAAAAACTAAGAGTTTGTGAAGCTAATTCGAATTGTAAGAGCTTCGACAAGTGTTGTTATAGGTCTGAAAAAAGAAAGAAAAATAGAAAAAATTATGTCAATTCATACTAGTTTTCAATTAATGATACTTTTTTTTTCTTTATTCTAATTTTTTATTTGGTTAACCTCTTATAACTGTTAGTAAAGTTACAATAGTACAATAGCAAATGGATGGTGTATTTTTATTTTATCCGGGGCCGTAAATGGATAGTTTGTGGTCTTATTTAGTCGACTCATAATTATATATATATTTTTGGCCAACTAACTCATAATTATATTGAAAATGCTTATATATAAAGAAAAATTAATTTTATTATAAATAATTATTTGCATAGACGAATTAAATTGATAAAAAATTTAAGATTATATTTTTAAAAGACTCAATTTTGTAACTTTATCTTTTATATGTTAAATATAAAAAAAATGTAATGTATTGAGAATTTAGTTTTTATAATATTGTTTTGTAACATTCACAAATTATTTCTCTTTTAAATTTCTTGACATCTAAGTATTTTTTATTTGTAGTTTAAAATTTATTTTAATCATAAAGACAAATAATATTACATGATTTTAGTTTGGAAATCATTTTTTTATCCAAGTTTGGAAATCAATTAGATTATATGGAAAGATTTAAATGACAATAGAATTAAATGTTTAATATTTATAAATAGTAATACCTAAAATAAATTAGATTTTATGGGAAACAAAGTAAATGACACATGTTTGGATGCATATATTATCAAACTCAAATTTTTTTGGTTGAATCATGGTTCCGTTTATTCGTATAATAATCTAAATAAAGACTAATCCCATTCGGGTTTTAGAGACAAAAAAATTGGGCCCTCTCAACAATGTCGGCTCTAGGGATCGAAATTAGGTCCTTTCCCTAGGATGTAGCTCGCCAAACATTATACCAAATAATAACTCAATTTTATACCTACAATTAATTAGATTATATGGAAAGATATAAATGACAATAGTATTAAATGTTTAATATTTCCTAAATACCTAAAATAAATTAGATTTTATGGGAAACAAGCTAAATGGCACATTTTTTGGATGCAGATATTATCCAAGTCAATTTTATACCTAAAATTAATTAGATTATATGGAAAGATATAAATGACAATAGTATTAAATGTTTAATATTTCCTAAATACCTAAAATAAATTAGATTTTATGGGAAACGCGGTTGACGAAAATGCCACTGCAATTTGACTGACTCTCGGCACCGCCTTATTGTCCCGCCTTTATATAAATGTTTCTTCCAAATCTCGACTAAACGCTAGTACGCAACTCGGAAACTATGGCGCCAAAAACCAAACGTTCTTCTCCAATCCCTATCGGTAAACCCTAGAACTGATTATTTGCATTACTTGGATTTGGCTCCATTTCTATCCCGGATTTTGACCTTTGTCTCTCTCACAGGTAACTGCGAGATTACGATCGAGGGAAAAAACTTCACCTGTAAATCGGTTTCAGACAGTCTCCACATTTCTCTTCCTAGAAGCGGGAAGGTTAAAGTATCAGGTATTGGATATTGATTTTTTTCGCCGTCAAGAAACATAGAGATGGATTTGATTAGGATAATGATTTTGTCTAAGATTGCTTGTCGTCTGTTTTTCTCAATCCCCGTTGTGCAGTTGTAGAAGATGCGGCTACGAATAATAGAAATGAGTCTGAGAATTTGAAGCCTAACGAAAAAGGTGAGGGACATTGCATTTTCATGTGTTTGTAACTTTGTATTGAGCGTTTGAGGGTTTTTGTCTCTTTCATAATCCCCTTATTTTTGTGGTCGGGGTTTATGCAGAGCATGAGTTTGTGCTTGTTAGTCCTAAAGATGTTGATGAAATTAGCAAATCCTACCTCCAGGTAAAACTCTCGTTCTGTACTCTGGTATACCGTATACCATTACCCGTGACTGTAAGTCTTCCCATAAATGGGTTTGCAGGAAGTGTTGCAGATGTATATGACAGAACTACCTGGAATGAATTATGCTGCGAATACTGGAAAGAAATCGAAGTTTCTTGAAAGATGCACAACAAATGGGTATCAAATACTTGCTCATTTCTTTCATGCTTATGGTCGTTGGACCTTGGTAATGCTGCTAGTTCAGTAAGGTTTCATTTATTGGTTGATTATTCCTGCAGGAAATATCGTACACTGCTTCTGAAATCTGGTTCTGTTGGATATTCTGGAAAGGTATGTTTGCTAAGTAGCTGTACTTACTGGGGTGAACTTGGGTGCATGTTTTACAAAATAGCGAATAAATGGTTAATATTGATAGCATATGTTATAGCTATTGCTCTAGTCTGTAGTGGTTTCTTATTAGGTTTTGCACAGTGCTACACTCCTACATCTATTATAATGCCTGTGTAGCTCTCATTGTATTGTCATATATATTCTTTAGCCTTCAACTTCCTCCAAACATAGATTTGGCACAAACTGTTTTCTGTGGGACATTACAGGCAGCCTTGACATTACCCTGTTATATTTCTAGACCTGTTTTAATTTATTGGGTTTCTAAATGCTTGGACTATCATTATATTTATGATTTAAGTCTTTGACAGTGTTTAATTGCTGAATGAGTTAAATATCATATAATTATTATGTTAGCATAAATGATGTGTTGGATGTTAGATTAGTTTTCATGTGAATTCTTCTTCCATTCTAACTAAATATTAAATATATTTGAAATGAGTTTAGTGTTTTTTTTTTCCTGGTTGTGTGTGTGGATATTGTTTTAATATATGCATTACATTTCACCATATCTTGTGCAATGCTGTGAACTATTAATAAATATGAGAGAATCTGACTTGTATATTCCTTTTATTTTACTATGTGTATAGTTACTTTTTTAGTCCTATATTTATTAACATATACAATGCAATCATAAGTAATTCAAGATGCACCATCATATAAGCAGCATTATAATAATTTGGTCAATAATAGGTTCGCAACATATAATACAGCCTTGCGTTGGTTTCTTGTTGGGAAGACCTACTGTTGTTAGCTGAGGACCACTGGATTCTGTTTGTATTTGAGTTTTACTGAATATATTTAGTCAACAGAGATAAAGTGATCGATCTTACAATTGAAGTCAGTCAAGTCACCATTACATTACATCAACTATGGCTTGATTGAACTCGTACTGATGCTTTCCTTTTCATCTTAAAACCAACAGGATTAACTGAATTAATTCTTTTTAAAAAATTATTTATTACCATCTTATAATTAGGTATACAGTAGAGTTTTTCAGCAGGAATTAAAGAAATACAATTTACTTTTTTGTAATGGCTGACTCTATAATTCATTTTGTCCTTGCATAGGTTATAGCTGCAATCACATATCAAATAATCCCTGCAGACACTGAGTATGCAGAGATCCCACTTGCAGCTGTTAGTGCAATCTATCAAAGAAAGGTCTGTTCTAACTTCTACATTTCTTTACTTTTCTCTTTCTGTTCAGAATATCATGATTTCTATTTTTGGTTTAAAAATTTGAGCCTTACTTCCATCGGTGATTTACTTGGTTTTATATCTTACAATGAAGAACAGATGCCTTGAGGAGAACCATTTTAGTTATCAGGATTAATAAATAGTCAAAACTGGGGGAAGTGAGATATATGATGCAAGGAGATCAAATTTCAAGCTAATATTGTTTGAGGAATATGCTTTTTGGGAATCTTTCAGGATTTCAAGCTGATAATGTTACTTATAAGCTTCTTAGTTATTTAAAGATAGTGCACCTTTATTGATATGTTAAGCATTTTCCCGATTCTCCCTCACATAATTTCTGCTTTCCATAAGCGTATGCTTATGCATGCATAGTAAACATAGCTGTAATATATTGGCTCAAATAATCTTTTCTATGTAAGTTAATAAATTAATATTCTACAGGGTCTTGGTCATCTGCTGTTCCTAGAGCTGCGGAAGAGACTTCAAAATGTTGGTGTTCGTTCAATTTTCTGCTGGGGTGACCAAGAATCTGAAGCCTTTTGGCTTAAACAGGTTAGTCATTACTCATTAATAAAACTTTTCAGGAGTGTGGAGCATCTATAGTCATATCTGATAGTTTACTTAAATTGGCTGTTCCATATTTGAGTCTCTTTCAATACTTGATAGATGCGGATGCAAAATGTCCTAATGAGAATTTAGTTTAACATTTATCTAAGGAGAGCAAGTTTTATGGTAGGATGAATGAATATTCAATAGTGTCCCATAAAATATGCTAAATATAGAACCATGATTTTTCCTAATTCCCTTTTGAAATTTGTAAGTTCAGGGTTTTGTATCAATAGCAGAGGTGGACACTAAAGGTAGAGCCCGCAGGTTGCCTATAAAAGCTGATATACGCAAAGCATTATGCTTTCCTGGTGGTTCAACTCTCATGGTTTGCCATCTGAGGACGGAACTCATAGCTGATACTGCTAACACTATCAAGTGTCTTCCCTTGCCACCTCATAAGAATTTGTTGACATCTGCCAACGACGAAAATGATCAGCTTAAATTTACAGGACAGTCACACATTGATTTAAACTTATCAAATAAATCTACCTATAGAACAGATGATACAGAGAATGGTCATCTTGAAGCTCTGGTGGAAGATGGCATCTCAAGGGAATTTGACGACTTGAGTTGTAGGTTTTCTCTTGATATATCTCAATCTGTTGTCTGTTTATCTGTCTCCCACATTTCCATTTGTCGGTTTTTTTTAAAAAAAATTTAAAAGGGATTGATGCAAGTATTTTTTTCTAAATACTATTCATTGGTTTACAGTGTATTTTCTTTTTGTAATCTCTTACTTTGTCAACAAGGTTTGACAGTTGCAAATCTTTTGCAGCAGATGGTAACGCACTGGCCAACGGTGCTAGACTTTCAAATGCCGGAATTGATGCTGAAGTGGAGGATTGTACTAATTCTACCCAAGGTAAAAAGAGAACATGGGAAGCCTCATTGTCATCATTAAAGTCAAAAAGAGTGAAGGGAAGCCATTTAGTTGATTGTAGACCAGATTCTAGTTGGAATTTTATCTCAGAGGCCGATAGGACCAATTCTTGTTTTGTGGGGTGCTCACGGGATGCAGCAAGCGGTAAAAGTTCGATGGAACTTCCTTCTATTGTCAGAGAAAATAATTCTGAAAAACTTAAGGGGGATTTTTTACATTCAGATGCTCTTATCAACAATAATATACCATCAACTAAACAGTGCTTTAGAATCATGTTGATGAATATTGCTGATGATACCAAGAAAACACACCTCACAAAGGTATGCTTAGTACCAGAGAAATTCAGCTGTGCTTTGCTAGTGAATGAGATTGGTGTCATTGAGTGTTGCTATAGTTGTCCTTATATGCAGGAACATTGGTTACTGCTTCTAGATAAATGAATCTTCTATTTTGTTATGATTGATGTAACATAGCTGGGAGGAAAAAGAATTTACAATTAATGTGGAAGTGATGTTTTGGAAAACTTTTTTTTGTCTCTAGTAATGGAATAAATACCTAGAAATTTATGCAAGTGTAAAGTCTTGGCATCATCCTTCTTACTATAGGTTATTGAAGACCTTGGTGGCACTGTTACTGCCGATGGAAGCATGACCACACATGTTGTCACTGGCCAAGTGAGGAGAACTTTGAATTTCTGCACTGCCCTCTGTTCAGGGTTAGTTCTAACTTATAATTCTAAAACTTCATTTTGCTGATCTTCCTACATACAATTTTGTGGTTGAAATCAGTTATCTCAGTGGTCTCAATTTGCTGCTAGAGCATATGATATATCTGAGCCTTTATTCATAACTTTTTTCTGTTTTGACTGATATCCCATTATTTTCACACGTTTGTGAATAAGCATTTGTCTTGTTTCCTTATTAAGGCCAATTAAGTCTCTTTATCGCCTTTGATTATCTTCCAGTATGAATGTATGATGTTTTGAATTATGCAAGTTTTCCAGATGGTAAGACATGCATATTAATTTTTTATTTCTCTTTGGTCTCCACGTATCAAAAGCTTATCAGCACTGTGCTACACTTGTTTTACAGAGCCATTTATTCCTCTTCATTTTTTAATTAATATTTCTAAGAAAATTTAGTAGTGTTCCTAATTTGTCAAGCAGTTGAAGTTTTTAAGTGCTGCTGTTTTTGGCTCATTAAAAATATATGCAAGATACAAAGCTTTTTTATTTAGTATATTTGAATTTATCTTTCCAGAGCAATATTATGTCAAATTTGTGTCTTCAACTATTGAATTCATAATTATCTTTAGAATCTTATTTTGCTTTTACGTCCTTTTTTTTGCCAGGTATTTTGCTTTTATGTCCTGTAAGTTTATTTTTTGTTGATTGAGGAAATATTTCCAATAGACCATGTTACTCAATACTGGAAAATGCTGAGGGCATTCTGTGCTATATTATTTCATTACAAAAAATGGGATCAGAGCTCGATGCAACTAAATGAATATTTAATTACTTATTGTGTTTACATGTATGATATTACCACAACATGCCTTTTAATTTCCGAAGGGTTAATTGTTTTTTTTTTTTTTTT